>JAJEJO010005799.1:207371-233767 GCA_020662805.1 Glaucomys volans
ATTCAAAAATCGCTATCTTTAATATTGAGTTATTTTGTAAAAAGTATATTTTTTTCTTTTCAAAATATTGTGGCTATAAAATTTTTCAAGTGAATATACAATAGTTGTTTTCTGTAAAGCTAATTAACAAAATTATGAGCCAAGTCTCTGGGTGCTGTAGAAATATCCTGACAGTGAACAGAGAGAAGTTGCTTAGGTTCATGCTGTTCCTCTGTTTAAAGCACATGCACAGGTAAGCAGTGGTGCACATCTGTGAGCCCAACTACTCTGGATCACAAATTTAGAAGCCAACATCAGTAACTTAGCGAGACCCTGTTTCAAAAGAAAAAAGGAAAAGGACTGGGTATGTGGTAATGAGCCCCTGGATTCAATTCCCAGTACAAAAAAAAAAAAATGAAGTTTATACACAAAGTCAAGTTGTCAAATCTTAACAAAAAGTAAAGCACAAATGAGAAAATTTGTAATAGCATAAGTGTGCTTGAGGAAGTGGAACCTTGGGCACTTGGAGAAAATCAAGAAATGGTAAAAATGAATATCCAAAAAAGTTTCACAAAATATCTGAGTATTGTTGGTTGGATTTGAGTAGACTGGAAGACAAACACCCACATGCCCGGGCTTCCTCGGCCTAGAACTGTGAGATGGAGACAATGACAAAAATGGAGAAAGGGAGGTCACAGCTCTTTTCTAGCAGGTTATTGTTAAAAAGTCATGAAGACTTAGTCTTGGATTTTTCCAACTATTTTTTTTCCAACTATTTACCTCAAGACAAAGGGGGTCAAGGCTAAGATATTAATACCAGTTGACTCTATTTTTGTGGAGCATCACCCCTGTATCAGTCAGGGTACCAACAAGAAAAGAAGCATAACTAGCAATATTTATTATAGGAATTTGAACTTATGCAATTCTCAGAGCTAGTTACAGTCTGTTTGAGGCTATTACTTACTGTTTCTGTGTCTGACTATGGAACCTAAAGTCCCCAAAGCAAGCAATTACAATGTAAGAAGGGACCTGAGGAAAAAGCATGGAAAATCTGGAGCCAGAAACGTTTACCTAGAACCCACAAGGAAGAATTAAAATCTGCAGTAGTCTCTTGCTATTCCCAAGTTCCCACCTCATCTGCAGGAGCAGATGTGGCCAGGTTGGTGCTCCACTAACTGGCTGAGCCAGCACATCAGCAATAACATGGAAGTTGCCGTGATGCTTTGGACTCTCCTGGGACCTCTAAGAGATGAAAAGTAAGGGGCTACTGCAGTGGCAGCCCCTCCCTGACCTTTGCTCAGTTTTTCTCTTCCTGGGACTTTTAGTACCATAGCTTCTTGAGGAAGGGTGCCAGTGAATCCTGTAGGTCACTTCCCTTGTCAAAGTTGGAGGCTCAAAAGAGTGGAGGGAACTTGGTTGAGCTGTTGAACAATTTCAGTTCTGAACCTTGCTCTTCACTGGATTCAATGACTCTAAGCTAATTACTTAGCATCTCTGTCGCTTCATTTTTCTCATCATTTAGAGTTGACTCTAAATAAGCCTAGAAAGGCAGTGCTTGTGAAAAGGAAAGTAATAGGAAAAAATCACTTTGCTCACAACTTTATTACTGGTCAGTATAGGTGCAGAATGGTGGATCTGAAATGAGGCTTATGAAATAAGTAGAGAGAAAAAATAGGATTAAGAATCAGGATACCTAGACTCTTGGTTCAGGCTTTATCACAGACTGCCTGAAATAAGCTCAGTCATTTAGCTTAAGAGGGCCTCACAGGTCTCTGTGAACTAAAGACATTGGGGTCTTGTTGCTCATCATTGGCTACACAGTGCAATCCTCCAGGGAGCTTTAAAAAATATTGATGTGCAGGTCCTATCCCCAGAGATCCTAATTTAATTGGTCTGTGGTGTGACCTGAGCATCAGGATTATTTAAAGATCCCCAGATTCTCATGTGCAGCTGAGTTTCAGAACTCTTTATTAGGATTTGCTTTGGAAAATGGCAGCATGATTTAAGGGTTGTGGGAAGAATGCCCCCCCCCCGAAATGTGCATCCACCACAAACCTGTCAGGCTGCATGACAGTTCATCCTTAGAGATTCCACCCATTGAGTGTTGAAGTTTCTTCATTACTTATTAAAATTCATATAGTCCTGGTAGATGTGACACCATGAACTTAAAAGTATATCTTCCCTACAATCACAAGAAACTAATTTGGAAAGAATCTCAAAGGTCACAAGTTCAAACTGGCAAGTATTTTTATTGTGATTTTCATAGATAAGGAAAGAACCTCAGGATGTCATTCTCCAGTGTTAGGGTTTTCTACAAGCATTTATTTTAGTGTGTATGTGGGGAGGGATTTTAATTAATGCCATCTTTCTTTCATAACATTTCTGAAAACAAGAGATTTGGGATTATACTTCTGTGATCATGCAGTTTTTGAAGCCCCATTTTATCTCAACCTCTATTAGAATTTCAAATTCTTTTTAGATGGAGATCACAATGACTGACCTTCTAACTTTTCATAGGCCTCATTTATCTAAATAAGAATTTCCTGCTCTGTTTTATCATCCTATGATTGCTTCCTATGATCTACCTTTCACTTTCTGCCTTTCATCTTGATCCATGATATCTCTGCCCTGCTGGCCAAAGACAATACATCATTGCCAAATTCAAAGGAAAAAAGTTCTCCCCTTTATATCAAAAGACATAGACAGCTGTCATGTAATACACAAAGTCTGATCTCAAAGACATTGGGCATTTTGTCTGTCTGGGAATCGTTTGGGGTTCCCCTAGGCTGAATGGAGCCAAGTTTATAAATTTGTGACACATTAAACTAAATTCAATTCTAAAAGTAAAGTTCCAATCTGCTTCAGCACTGCCTACTCTGTTGGAGGACACCCTTTCTCTCCCCTCTCATCAGCAAAGTCTATTTGAACCAATCTGTCTGAATCAAATGCAAGGTACCTTAATAGCAGATGCTGGTGAAGTGAGACTGCAAAGGCCAGAGCTCATCAGAGATTCCATTCCCCAAGAAGGGGCTCTGGGCTCACCTAAGCAGGAGAATGTGACTAATACATTTATTGTACTTTGTGACCTAAATTACAATCAGGTTCCTACAAATCTTGTTGAAATTCTATTGGAGAATATCAAATTCTCCATTGGGGAAAAGCACAAATATTTCTCACAAAATAACTGTAAACAGTTAAATAATTTTTAAACCCCCCCATAAACTCAGTGTTTCTCTTCCTTTATTATCTAGGATAAAGCATAAAGGTGAGTGCCACATTGGAGTCATTGTGTGTCACTTGTTAAGACCTCTTATTTACACAGCTATATTAAGTCTAAAAATTAGTTGGCATGTAACATGTTCCATTTGAGGGAGAATCAATCTAATAGAATTTTTCATAAATGTGACCAAGATTTCTCAGCTGACAAACTAAAGCAAGAATTTTTTAAAGAATTTGGCAATGGACCAGTGGTCTAATTCTCTAAATCCTCATCATCACTTATTATTCTCTGAATTTTAGAAATTGAAATTGATCCTATGGAGTGTGAAGTATTTCATTTATTGTGAATGGTTGATAATGATGTTGAACAAACATCTTTATGTGCTTATTGGCAATTTGCACATCTTCTCTGGAGAACTGTCTATTCAATTCCTTTGCCCATTTTTGAGTGGGGTTTTGTGTCTGTTGATTTTTTGGTTCTTAAAATTTTATTTATTATTTAAAATTGACATAAAATTGTACATATTATAGGTTACCAGGCAGTGTTTTGATAAATGTATGCATTGCCTAATGTTCAACTCAGAGTAAGCATATTCATTTCCTTAAAAATTTATGGTTTCTTTGTTGTTTTCTTGTCTAGTTTTGGTACCAGGGTAATGCTGGTCTCATAGAATGTGTCTGAAAGAATTCATTGGCACTGGTTCTTTAAATGAGTGGTTGAATTTAGCCATGAAGCTCTCTGGTCTTGGGCTCATTGAAGAGAGACTTTTTCTAACAGATTTAATATTGTTACTTGATATTGTTCTGTTCAGGTTTTCTATGTCTTCATGTTTCAATCTTGGTAAGTTGTATGTGTCTAGGAATTTATCCATTTATAAGTTGTCAAATTTATTGGCATTTAGTTGTTCATAATAGTAACTAATAATTCTTTGTATTTCTGTGATGCCATTTGTAAATGTCTCATGTTTCTATCTCTGATTTTGTTTGAGTATTCTCTTATTCCTTAGTCTGGGTGATAGTTTGTCAATTTTGTTTATTTCTTAAATTCGGTTTTATTGATTTTTTGTATTTCTTTTTAGTCTCCCATTTATTCTGCTCTGATCTTTATTGTTTCCTTCTACTATTTTGGGGTTTGGTTTGTTCTAATCCTTTAAAGTACAATGATTGGTTGTTTAGTTGATATCCACTGTATTAAAATACATGTTGATTCCTGTAGACTAAATACTTCTTAGTACTGCTTTTGCCACATCCCACAGGGCTTGGTGTGTAATGTTTCCATTATCATTTGTTTAAAAAAATTGCAAAATTGTTTAAAATTTTTCATCTTAATTTTTTCATTGATCCATAGGTTATTCAGAAGTATGTTATTTCATATACTTGTATTTGTATAGATTCAAAGTTTTTTCCTGTTGATTTCTAGTTTTATTGCATTGTGGTCTGAAATGATACTTGATATGATTTCAATTTTCTAAATTTGTTGAGAATTGTGTTGTGGTTTACAATATAATCTATCCTGCAGAGTATTCCATGTGGTTTTTCATTATTTAGTTGTAAGAATTTTCTACATATCCTAAATGTAAATTACTTTTCAGTGCAATACCTTTTATACTCTGTGGGTTATTTTTTCACATAATTGTTGGTACTTTTTAAATACCAAAGTTTTTAAAATTTTGATGAAATTCAATTTATCTGTTCTTTCTTTCTTTTCATGCCTTTGCTTTTGGTGTCATATTTATAAGAATGATTTGCCTATCTCAAGTCACAGAATTTTACTCATATTTAATTCCTTTGAGATATTTTCAAAATTTTCTAAATTATTTCTCAGTGGTTACTTTAGGGCTTTATATATATCATAACTTCAGATTCTTACTAATTCTACTCAAGTTAGATATAGAACTATGACTCCTCTAAAACTCTTTTCCTTCTTTCCCCTTTTGTACCATTATTGCTATACATATAATACCTACATGTTAGATCATCAACAATACATTTTTCTATGTTACCTTTGTGATTGTATGTGTTTTCAAGAAACTGAGAGAAAACATAAGAACTAGTAAATATGTGTATTGTTGTAATTAGTTATACATGACAGAATGCATTTCAATTCATTGTATAGAAACAGAACACAACTTTTCATTTCTCTGGTTGTACATGATGCAGAGTTGTACCATCGTGCGATCATACATGTACCTAGGGTAATGATGTCCATCCCATTCCACCATATTTCCCACCCCCACACTCACTTTCCTCCCCTCCTTCCCCTCTGCCCAATCCAAAGTTCCTCCATTCTTCTCTTGCCCCCCGCCCCCATTATGGATCAGCATCCACATATCAGAGAAAACATTTAGCCTTTGAATTTTTGGAATTGACATATTTCACTTAGTGTAATATTCACCAATTTCATCCATTTACCTCAAATGCTGTAATTTTATTCGCCTTGAAGGATGAGTAATATTACATTGTGTATGTGTACCACAGTTTCCTTATTCATTCATCTGTTGAACGGCATCTAGGTTAGTTCCACAGTTTGGCTATTGTGAATTAAGCTGTTATAAACATTGATGTGGCTGTATCTCTGTAGTGTGATGATTTTAAGTCCTTTGGGTATAGAACAAGGAGTTGGATAGCTGGGTCAAATGGTGTTTCCATTTTCCAGATGAAATCTTAGAGTCATTTTGATTTGCATTTCTTAATTCCTAGAAATGTTGAACATTTTTCATATATTTGTTGATCAATTCTTCTGTGAAGTTTCTACTCAGTTTCTTAGCCCATTTATTAATTGGGTAATTTGTTTTGTTGGTGTTAAATTTTTTGAGTTCTTTATGTATCCTGGAGATTAGTGCTCTATCTATGAGTGTGTGATAAAGATTTTCTCTCACTCTGTAGGCTGAAAAGATCTCCCATGTTCTCGGATAGGGAGAATTAACATTGTCAAAATGGCCATACTCCCAAAAGCATTATACAGATTCAATGCAATTCCAATTAAAATACCAATGTCCAGAGAAAGCAATTATTAAATTCATTTGGAAAAATAAGAGACCCAGAATAGCCAAAGCAATCCTTACCAAGAAAAATGAAGAAGGATATATCACAATAGCAGACCTTAAACTATACTATAGAGCATTAGTAATAAAAACAGCCTGCTATTGGCACCAAAATAGGTAGGTAGACCAATGGTGCAGAATAGAACACACAGAGACAAACCCACATAAATACAGGTATCTCATACTAGACAAAGGTGCCAAAAATATACAACGGAGAAAAGATAGCCTCTTCAGCAAATGGTGCTGGGAAAATTGGAAATCTATATGCAGCAAAATGAAATTAAACCCCTATCTCTCACCCTGCACAAAACTCAACTCAAAGTGGATTAAAGACCTAGGAATTAGGCCAGAGACCCTGTGCCAAATAGAAGAAAAAGTAGGCCCAAATCTTCATCGTGTTGGCTTAGGACCAGACTTCCTTAACAAGACTGCTGAAGTTTAAGAAATAAAATGAAGAATCAATAAATGGGATGAATTCAAACTAAAATTCAGCAAAGGAAACAATCAATAATGTGAAGAGAGAGCCTACAGAGTGGGAGAAAATATGTGTATAGTTTTGTTAATTTTCCTATTTACTCTTTCTTGAATTGTTCATTCCTTTCTGAGTGTTATTTCCTCACTCTAATTAAGTTTAGTCCAATCTATCATCTTTATACCATTACTTTTAAAAATCTAACCACTTTCACATATCATAGGCCAATAACACAATTATATAAATTTTATTTAATGCTATTACTTAGTAGATCAGTGAAAAGAAGAAAGGAGAAAACTTATGTAATTTTAACCACCTTTTTGTAATTGCTCACCTAGATTATAGTCTTTATTGGAGCTCTTTGATTTTTTTTTGTGTGGGTTGATTATTGCCTGGTTTCACTTGCTTTTAGTTGGAACAACTGCCTTTACTATTTCTTGCCAAGTAGGTCTGTTAGCAACAATTGTTCAGGTTTTTCTTTTCCTCTTCCTTCTCCTCCTCACCCTCCTCCTCCTCCTCATTGTTCTTCTTATTATCTTGGAATGTCTTTATTATGCCCTCACCTTTTCAAAATTGTTTTGCTGGATTTAAGATTTTGGGTGAGTTTCTGTTTGTTGTATTCTTTTTCCTTTTTCCACATTTTTTGATTGGTGCATTATAGTTGTGCATAATGGTGGGAATCATTGTTACATATTTGTACGTGCATACAATATAACAATATAATTTGGCCAATATCATTCCTCAGTGTTTCCCTTTTCCTCACCTCCTCCATCTTCTGGTCCCTTTACTTTGCTTAGATCTCTTTGATTATCATAAGATCCTCCAAACCACCTCTCTTCCTTTTTCTTCTCTAGCTTCCCCATATGATTCTTGACCCTACATTCAAGTTCCCTTTGTTTTCCTGAAAATGACATAATTTCATTCTTTGTGGTTGAATAAAACTCCATTGTGTGTGTGGTGTGTATATATATACATACACACACATATACACATATATATGTGTATATATATTGTATGTATATATATTGTGTGTATATGTATACTATATATGTGTATATATATATACACACACACACATACACACTTTCTTTATTCTTTTATCCATTGATGAACACTTTAGGCTAATTCTATAGTGTGGATATTGTAAATTGTGCTGCTATAAACATAGGTATGCATTTATTACTATAGTATGCTATTTTAATTCTTTAAGATAAATACCAACAGGTATAGCTGGGTCATGTGATGGTTCCATTTGTAGTCTTTTGAAGAAACTTCATACTGATTTCCAGAATCTTTTAATTAATTTACAATTCCACCAACAGTGTGAAAGTATTCCTTTTTCTCAACATTCTTTCCAGCATTTATTATTGTTTGTATTCTTGATGGCTACCATTCTAACTGGAATGAGAAGAAATCTCAGTGTAGTTTTGATTTGCATTTTCCCTAATTGCTAAAATATTGACCATTTGTTCATATATTTGTTAGCTATTTGTATTTTTGTTTTGAGAAGTGTCCAGTTAGTTCATTTGCCCATTTATTAATTGGGTTATTTGTTTTCTTGGTGTTAAGTTAAAATTATACTATAGAGTTATAATAACAAAAACTGCATGGTACTGACATGAAAAGAGGCACATAGACCTATGATGCAGAATAGAAGACACAGAGACAAACCCATATATATATAGTCATCTGACATTTGACAAAGTTGCTAAAAATATGCTTCAGAGGAAAGATAGCCTTTTCAACAAATGGTGGTAGGAAAACTAATTATCCACAGGTAGAAGAATGAGACTGGACATTAAACTCACCCTGTTATGTTTGTTTTACTCTTTAATATATCATGTTTTTTATAATCAACTTTAATATGTTATTGCCTCTGTCCTTCATTATTTCTAGTGAGGAATCAGCTGTTAATATCACTGATCTCTTGTATATTAGGACTTGCTTTTCCCTTATACCTTTCAAGATTTTCTCATTGTCTTTGTTTTTCATCATTTTTGCTTTGATGAACCTGGATGTAGACCTCTTCCCATTTGTATTATTGGGAATTCTTTGAGTTTCTTGGATGTGTACATTAATATTTTTCACCACATTTGGGTAGTTCTCTTTGATTTCTTTCTTTACCATTTTCTCTCTTTCCTTTCTTTTTGGTACTCCTGCAGCAAATGCTGATGGGTTTAGTAATGACCTACATTTCTCTGTGACTTTTTTTTTTTTCCACTATTTTTTCTCTCTGTTCTTTTCTCTCTGATCTTCAGTTATATAATATCTACCAATAAATCTTCGAGCTTGCTAATTCTTTTCACTGTCAGTTCAAATTGACTGTTAAGCCCTTTGCATGAAATTTTTATCTTGATTATTTTACTTTTCAACTCCAAAATATCACTTTTCTCTTTATCAATGCTTTATAGTTGAGACATTGTTATCATAGTTTTCTTTACTCCAGTATAACAGTTGCCTTGGTTCCTTGAATATATTTGTAAAGGCTTCTTTGAAGTCTTTGTTAAATCTGACATGAGGGCTTTCTCATGGTAGTTTCTGTGCACCCCCTCCACCCTTGGAAGTATGATCACACTTTCCATTTCTCCGAATGTATCATGACCTTTGGTCAAGAAATAGGTATTTCAGATAATACATATCAACAGCTCTGAATAGTAACCACCCCCACTCTGTGCCCCGGGTTATTGTTATTTGTCTGTTTTGTGACTTGGCTGGACTACTTTAGTTAAGTCAATAACCCTCATGGTGTAAAGTCTCTGATTTTATTTATCAGATGACAAAGTCTGCAGCATGTGCACTGTCACCCTTCTATGGCATTTTTAGCCAGATCTCTGTCTGATCCGTATTAAGCTATCTGCCTCTTTTGGCATCACACTCAGATGCTAGCTTCTACTAATCACTCTCTGATTGCTCTATTATTTTCCTCAAAAGCCTGGGCCATAAATTGTTTCACAATCTGATACTATTAAATTCAGATGTCTTTGATGGGATAATTTTTAGAGGCAGGCTTTGAGGTTTGCTCTAAACCCTAAGTATGCTTTTTATGGCTATCTTTTTCCTAGTTTTCTCTGGGTGAAGTAGATTGGGGCCTCAGAGTTCTTGGCCTGCTGTATCTGACGTACAGCCTTCACCCTGGGAGAGGAAGCCACCCTCCAATCACTTGGTCTCATTCAGTTAGAATGTAGACTCTGTAGCACAAAACTAAGGGGGGATGAGAAATACTTCCTGCTCCACTGGGGACAGGGAAACAGGTCTACAGAGCTCCTCACAGTGCCATTCTGGAAGTAGATCCAGTACATTTTAACTATACAAGGGAGAGAAACTTCTTCAGCCTACCACAGGTAACTGCTGCTAATATTTTGGTGTATTTCCTTCAGGGACATTCTCCAGATATACTTTTATTTGACTGCTCTTCCTGCCTCACTTCTCCCTATTTTCCTATCATTTGAGGTGTATTAGTAATAGCATGTTGCCATCAGTTATTGAGCACATACTGCTAAACATTTTATATACATCATCTCAATACTCATTATTCTATAAGATGAAGGTTTGTTTATCTTATAAGATAAAGGTATGTTTTATAGATAATCAAACACAGGTTCATTCATAAAGACCCTCAAAGCCACACAACTAGGAAGAAATGGAACCAGGGTGATCAGATCTATTAGGTACTAATGAATATGAGTACATAGATTTTGCTTCCTTCATTAGATTTCTTTCTTGTAAGTATATTTCTGAAAGTAAAAATACTAGGGCAAAGATAATTATTTTAAATTTTCTTTATAAGAATTTATAATTGATTCTTGAAAAATCATTTTTAGTCATCATTTTTCTGTGCTGCAGTTAATGGAATCTCAATAAACCTTTTACTTTTTAATTAAAAATAGCATTCATTTTTATTTATATTGGTATTGTTGATGTTGGAAATGTTCCCATTTCCTCAGTATGTATTAGTTATTTATACAATTTGTGAATATTTATTAATGCTCATGAGGCTTTCCTTAACTGTTTCTTATGAGATCTTTACATTTAAAAATAAAAGTGATCAGTATTTGCTACAAGTACTTTTACTTATTTTTCACTGTTTTATTTTGACCACTTGTTTATTATCTAAGAAATTTGTCTATAGTCAAATTTATTAGGCATCATTTGTTCAATTTTTGAAATGAATAAAGGAGGCCAGAAATGACTTATCCTAGTAGTCACAATTCTGAAAACTATTCTTGACTTTTGGTCCATAGGCACTTCACAAGGGCCCCAACAGCAGCATCTTCCTGAGATGCAAGCCTTCTTAGAGGGCTGGTGTAACCCACTCATGGGCATCACATCAATTCACTCTTTTTCTGGGACACTGCCTTCCACAGAGTTACGCTCAAAATTCCAATTCCAGTGGACTTGACAGTAGATCAGCTCTCTTCATACTTCTTAACTTAAACACTTAAGGAATTATGATATGCTACATTATGGATTTTCATGTTCCTTCACCTTGGTGGTATATCATTCAACACACTTAGTGGTGTTAGGTGGAAGAAGTTAACCAAGTGACATAAGCAAAAGCACATTTCTCAATTCTAGTTCTCTGTCTCATTTACTTGGTTAATGAGTGCAAATCAATCCAGGTTGACTAATCTCTTGAGTATCCCCTTAGACAGAAGAGCACCTGCATTAGTCCTCTTCTTTGTGGACTTCTTCATCAATTCAAGATCTTAACTCTTGTCTTTCTCAGACAGCATTTCCCACCTATTTAAGTGTCTCTAGTTCATTTCTTTCCTTCAAAGACATATGTAGACATATATAGTTAAATTCTCCACTTTTCCTAGCCTCGAGACTACAAGTAATTATGCATGACATGGATTCTCAGGCAGGTGAAAAGCCATAAAGAAGAATAAAATTATGGCATTTGCAGGTAAATGGATGATGTGGGAGACTGTCATGCTAAGTGGGATTAGTCAATCCCCAAAATCCAAACGCCAAATGATCTCTCTGATAAGTGAATGATGCATAATGCGGGGTTGAAGGGAGGCAAGAATGGAGGAAGAATAAATTGCATAGAGGAAAGGGAGGGGTGGGGTCGGGGTGGGAGGGTAAGAATATTAACAGAATGAGACAGACTTCATTGCTCTGTGTACATGTATGAATGCACAGATGGTGTGACTCTACTTTGTGCACAACTAGAGAAACAACAGCTATACTCCATTTGTGTACAATGAATCAAAATAAACAAATTTTTAAAAAATAGAAAAGAAAAATAAATAAATAAAATAAAATCGAGTCCAATTTCAAGCTGATTGAGAATTGGAAACATGATACGCAAATCTATGTGTCAACTCTAATCTGATTAGCAACATCATAGAAGCATATGGCCATTAGAACCCTAGGTCAGCTGTGTACACAAATGACCGCTGGTGATTTTCTCCCACACACCAAACTCAGACTTTGGCAAATGAAAATTCATGACTGGCAAGTTACCAAATTCGTATTATTTACTTGAGATAGGACTAGCAACAAATGATTTTTTCCTTTCCTTGAAGTAACTGACTAGCAGTGGTCTTAATAGAAAATATTTACCAAACTTACTAACATTCCAGTTCATTTGGGAGAGAAATCAACTCCAAGAGAATAATTTTACTCCTCTCCTAAGAAGCAGTATATAATCATATTAGTTTAGTATAGAAATAAGTTGAAATTATGTGTTATGCCCCATTCTCCTTAACTACACATCATGGACTATAATAACTTTCAGTTTTCTCCTGCCCTGAAAGAAAAACTTTCTAACTGAAAACTCTGGAATCATGTAACCTATATTTTATAGAGGGGGGAAAGGTGTCTTAAAAATGAAAATTCCAAACTGGTATTTTCTTCAGAATCCTTAGAGGGCTCACTTTTCAGATGTGGCCTTTTCTTGAACTTCTCTGAAATATCCAAACTAATATAGTCAGCTGAATATATTTGTGTCACCCTATCAGTTTACTGGATCTTACCTAGATAGATAGATAGATAGATAGATAGATAGATAGATAGATAGAGATGTAGATATATATGATAGATATAGATATGTATATATATATATACTCCAATATATGTACATATATTAAGTATTTCCTACTAATACCTGGCATAGATATATGTATAGCAGGGAAACAATACCCCAAAGTTTCAAGAATTCAGAAACTTTTCACATGAAAATGTGAATAAATGATGTTATTATCTGAAAACATTCTGCCTGTTATTGTCTATTTCTTCCTATGTAGGTCTTCCCATCATAAGCACAAATGTCTGTTGGCCAAAAATAGAAATAAAACATAGTAACTAGTGTTTAACTCGAGTATATTATTAGTCCATATCCACTTTGGGTAAGGAGAAGGAAATCAATTCCCAATTTTGTTTCAGTTAATTGCCATGGCCACAGTTACCAGCAGAAACAAATTCTTCAAAAGGAAATCACAATACAGACAGTGCTTTTCCTTCAATAAATTCTAAAAAAATGGATGTTTAACCAAGGTTCCACCCAGTAGCATCACAAAATACCATGCTATGCCATCACATTCTTACTGGAGTGTCAGAGAAAAACACAATAGAAATTTGTCTGAGCAAGAATATGTACCAACTGTTTCTAACAGTGGGCAACGTTCAATACCAAGCTCAAAATATTTAATGGTTTTATTGAAGTGGTTTCATAAGCTTTAATATGCTCTCCTGCATTTTGCTACTGATATTTTAAGTAAATATTCCACAGCTTTAGTTTATAGATTCCATCTTTGGTGAATTTAAGGCAAAAAAATGAATAAAACCCTCCAAAAGGGAAACATGTCCATCTTTGTTGTGAATACTCACATGCCTAAAAGCATTTTATACAGAATATCACTTAGCAAGCACACTGAGCCCACACATCTGTGCTCCATTGTAGTTTCCTGCGCAAATCAACCCATTCAGAGACTATAAAACAAGAATTCATATAAAAATGTATGTGAGGAAGACACATTTCCCTTTTTAAAAGCTCATTCACCCGTGATGAAGCTATTAAAAATAGGTTCAAGTTAACAATAAAAAACAAAGGATAATTGTGTGGATATATGTGGTGGGAAGACCAACCCAGGCAAATAGTGGGTTAGAATGATGGAGACTCAGAGACCAGACAGACCACAAGGATGTTCTCCGGGGGCTTGTTTGAGTAGAAATAAAAAGAAGAAAAGCTATACAGATGTACCGAAGACTCATGCACTAGGCAGACATTCCATCTGGTAAGGAAGGTAACCTGAGTTGTAAATGGAGAGGGTAGGCGGGGAACAGGGTTAGTGGCGGAAAGGAATGAGCAGGAAGCAACACACAGAGGTTAAGATAAGCAGTCAGTATCTGGGAAGTACAGCTACAGCATGGCCTCTCACAGGGCCAGAATTCTGGAGGAACTTGGGTAATAGGTAGACTCACAAAGCAAAGGATCAAGCACCAGGGACCGACCCTCCTTCTGAGAATAAAGGGTCCTGAAAGAATTCCCAAAATGGGAAAAGGACACTTGGAGAAGTATCCATTGCATAGAGTAAGGAAAGGCTGTTGTCAAATTACATGATTATTTTACTCCCAACCAGCCTCTACTCTATTGTCATAAGCCAACCTTACTAATAAGAGAAACATCTTGTTGCACAGGTGTGTTGGTGCAAATAAAAAGGGTGGAATGCTGAAAATCACTGGAAAACATGCTCGGTCATAAAAAAACTAAGTAAGGAACTATGCGTAGTTCCTGAGTTCAGCATCAGAAGCAGAACTGCATTTATGTAAATCTAGATACTAAGCCGTGAGCATCAGGGCCTGGGTAAATGGGGAATTAATGCACATTGGAGTGAGGTGACTAAGGTTCAATTCCCAATCCACCATATAACTTGGGCATATTTTCAAGTTTCCTGACTCTCATTCTCTTAGTACTACTTGAGATCTTCACGACCATGTGTTTAAAAAAAAGTACCAGCACATTTTCTATACTTTAGTTCTTCAGTATCTTATAACATCCTCTCAACTAACCCTTCCAAAATCTATCTCTTTCCAAACAGCTGGAAGATGGAAGGAAGTGCCCCCACTTCCAAATCTGATTCCTTAAGAATGGGGATCAAACAGAGGATGCTGGGGAAAGGAGCATTAGAAATTAAAGAAAAATAAGTTGGAAGTTCAGGAGGAAAGTAATCATGATCATGGGTTCTTGGCAAGTCAGGGAAGGGAGGCTTAGGAGGATCTGGGCCCATTTGGTGTAAACCCAAAAAAATACCTGCCTTTGCATGGCCAGAGGAGTTGGGGTTCAACACTCTCTTTGTGCTCTTGGACTCCCAGTTACCACCTGCCATCTCTTACATGGATCTCTTTATCTCTTTCCCTTCTTGATTCTCTGAAGAATGGCCTATGGTTTCAAACATTAAAAATAAATTAATAACAAAAATACATAGTTACAATCAAGATAAGTACTAAGTAAGAAAATGAAAGAATGAAATGAGAAAGTATCATGGGGGTTTTATTTCAGAATGGAGGGTTAGTTCTGAGAATTGGGGACATAAAATGGGTAGAAGAAATTAAACACAGGAAGAGTAGGAAGAAAGGAGTTTCTAAGTAAAGGGAATACTTTCTATTTTAGTATCGCTTGTGATAATTCTAAAATGTATCTGTCTCTGTTATCTAGAAACCAGCTGCTTCAGAACCAATTCACCTAGGAGTGATTTGAACTGACAGCACTTAAATCCTTAAGGAGACTAAATAGAGAATATAAAATGAGAAAATAAATAGTAATTATGGGAATGTAGTTATTTTCATTGTCATCTAACATGTTGTACATCACTTTCACCAGGTCCATAGAAGGAAGGGGAGATAAAACATCAGAAATCAGGGACGGATTTGCTGTAGTGTAGAAGACATGGGACATCTGCCCAATTGAATGTGAAGAGATGCGACTTGGGGTAAATAAAAGAAATGTTCAACACTGTTTAACTCTTAGAGATTCAGAGGAAGGAGAAAAGAGAAAAATGAGAGCATGAGGCAGATGGGTTTTCCTGATTTCCCCTCTGAGGTGGTGAGAACATTCCAGAAGGGTGAGGAAAGCACTGAAGGCAGAGATCTATGCCTGCTCCACATTCATGCCTCTACAAAGAGGTCACTTCTGCAAAATCCCCAAGATAATTGGGATGAAGCTGGGATGTGACCACAGCAATAGGGCACTGCCTAGTAGTCAGACAGAGATCGGCTTCAAAGGTTAACTTTCTGGAGCCATCCCAGGTTTTAAAGCAACTGATACTCTGGCTGGGGAGCTTGTCACACTGGTTTGACAAGATAGCTTTGTACCAAGGTTATTATGCAGATTACAAGGCTGAAATCCAACTGAATTAGACACCTGCAGGGTCTGTACACAGGAGCCATTGTGAGGCTCATTCTCCAGGCAATTGCTCAGATCTGACCAGGCTGAGAAAGACCAATTCAGGAACTGACCACACTGCAGAATCCAGCTTCAAATGGCAAGACAAGGAGTGCCATGCCTCTTTAGTCATATGCTTGCAATAATTTAGGAAGAGAAAGACTAAAATCTTAAAAAGACCATTTAAATCAAGGTAATAGTTACAGATGTTTATACTTATTATTGTTTGATTGATTTTTAATTTTTATTTTTGATCATGGTAATTGAGTGAGTACCTGAAGTTGAAGAATCATATGGGTTTAAAAAATTTTTTTTTAATTTTACATCTTTTACAGTATCTGACCCATGGCTCCTCAGGTAGAGATAAAATCAAAAAACAAACAAACAAAAAATCCCTGTGAATGAGTAATGAGTAAGTTGATATTCATTTTTTAAATTCTCAATGGTTCACAAAATCCTAGAGAGCAGAACATGCTATCTTAAACTTTTCTCCTTATTTCCACACTTCCCTAACTCAGGGCTCCAGAGATATAAATTACCTTGTGTGAGAGAAGGAAAAAAAAAAAGCAAGTCCAATGACTGGCTTTCAAAACTAAGGTTTTTTTTTGTTTGTTTTGTTTTGTGTTTTTTTTTTTTTTTCCTGTTTTCATCTAATTTTTGTGTTGGGAAAAGGCAATCACATCTAGTTTGTGAAATTCTGGCTATAAGAGATTTTTTCAGTCTACACACAAAGGCTCACAGAGGTTGATCCTTCCAAGAACAATCTCCCAGGGCCCCATTCAACAATAAATATTTCCCAACTTCCCTGGGCAGAAGTCAGCACAAGGCTGCAAATACTAAGGAAATTGCCTCTGCATCCAGCCGGCTGATTTGGCAGACCAAGAGCCAATGCACAAAGAAGGTCTGTCTCTGTTTGTTTTCCTCATACTTTCCTCCTCACTGAGCAGTAAGCCATGGAGAATTATAGAAAAGCCTGGGAAGAATGTGATAGAGACTCCCTCTTCCTACAGACCCTCTAATTATGAAAACCCAAAGATTTGCTTTAACTGACTGAACAGCCATGATTCCAACCATTGGACAGAGTGAAAACATGGACTCTCTCTAAAAAGGAGTCTGCAGGGAGAAGGCTCTGAATCTTCACTCACTCTATCTCATTTGGGGCTTCTTCCCCAGCAAAACGAAAATTAAGACAACAGCCATGTTATGACTCATTGCCCTTTTTGCCCAGGAGAATTCTAAGGGACATTCCAGTTCTGGTGTCACAGAAAGAACACCAAAATAAAAAAAATAAATAAGAAGTTTGATATCTTTTTTAAAAAGGAACTTAACTTGTGATTACAATATGGCTAAAACCACTAACTTCCTATGTGACATTGCCCAAGACCCTTGACCTTCCTGGGTCTGAATATCTATCCTTAATTAAGGGAGAGGTTGGGATAGTTTTTGAAATTCTATTATACAGGATTTATTTTATTTTATTATTAACTGAATTTAATACTTGGACATTTTAGCCTCAGTTATGCTTTTATTGCAAGGCTATTTTTAGATTATTTTCTAATTCACTTATTGAATGTATCAGCTTGAACTATTCAATAAATATAAATTGTTCTTACAAGGCATTTGGATACTTTAAGATAAAATTCATACAGGAAATATATGATAGATATTCAATTCTTTCCCATTACCACACATGCTATAATCAAAGCAGAGAGTGCTATGATTTATGCATAGAGTTTTTTATTTGTGATTTTCTCATTGGAGGTCTGAATAACTCTCTTCTAGGCAACTGCACTTAGTTTGTATATTCAGCTGAAAGAGGTGTTTTGTGAAACCAGCCTTGGTCCATTGACTAATTTTGGAATTTTGTAGAAATCTAATACCTTTATTAATCAAAGGTCTCTTATGCCGTGTAATATATACACATATAAAATTTATATACAAATAATTTAGGTAGTCTTAATAAAGGAAGAAGTATTTGTTATGGAAGACAAAATGTCAGTGAGACATTGAGATGGCAATTCAAAAACAGGAACTTGGGATTAAGAAATGTCACAAAAAAGGGTTTTAATTCACATTCAGAAATATATATACAAAATGATTAAGTGAAATTATTCCTAAAATTTGCACTAGGTGTGCAAAAAGGAAGTCAATTTGTAAAAAATTGTAATAGGTGTTAGAAAGAAGACATTTCAACAAAAGCACACCATTTCTGTTTTGTGAAATACACATGTCCATATACTCTATACATATTGCTCTTTTCTTATCAATAACCACTTGGCAACCAATTATGGCTTTATTAATTTCTAAAGAATATCTAGGTTAGCAACCCCTCATATCTACACTTGAGTCAAACAAGGTCAACTATCTAACAGAAATCAATAAAGATCATAACATGTGGAACCACTACTTTTCCAGTTACAGGTGATTATGCCCAAAAAGAATGCAATAATTCCTTTAATGTTAAATCTATTTAAATGTCCATTTTCCACCTTTGTCTCTTGCCAGAAGCACAATAATTATTCCAGACCTAGGCTGTGTTATAAATGTCTGGGAATAGTTTGCTTGCTTGATCTGTTCTTCAAACTAAGACACAGAACATGTGGTATTCCACCATCTGGGTTCATTATATGTAACTCTGGTTCTCCACTAGAGTTAGTCATATGCTCTGAAATACAATAACACAAATAATAATATGATATTGTTTCACCTTTGGTTCAACTTATTATTCAAAGACCCTAAGGAAACCAATTAAATTGTTCATTTGAAATAAGTTCTTAAAAAATGCTCTGTTGGAAAATAATGCAGAAGTTACACTTGTATTTTAAATTCTAAAACTATTACCAAAGTATTAGAAGTTTACAGCTTGATGTTAATCCTCAAACAGAAACCAAGTGGAAGGGAGGTTTTAGGAATCAAATGATCACATTTTAACATGTAACAAGGGAGGTGATGAAAGCATATTAAGAATGAAAAAAAAAGTAAAATGCTAACAGATGTGAAATATTGTACGAAGTCCAAATCCAATAGGCATTCATGTGGAGAAGAGACGAACCATGGAAATGAAAAAACTAAAAGGAGTTTCCTGAGGTTGTTTTTTAGTAGGCTGAACTTGGACAAATTTGCCTAGCAATTTGCATTTGCCTGCCCAACCTGAATACCTGGTAAATAAGTCTTAAATGTGGAGATCAGTGAGTGACCCACTGGGTTCAAGTGTGGACTGGAAATAGCCTAGGTGAGACATTCTCAGTGCTGAAATGTATAGCACTGTACACATCTGATTATACAATGTGCTCTTGAAAACACAAAAGCTGGTTCTTAATGCATCTTGGTGGACAGCAGTCATGGTCCTGGGTTTCTCCCCTAGCCATCAGGTCCTGGCTGAGCATATCTATACATGGTCGACCAAGCTGGTGATTTCCTGAATTATCACCTGGGCTTACCTGTCACCAGAGGTCACACAAGATTACTCTTCCTAAAGAGCCTAATATTGTTCTTCAAGAGTTTGCTATAACCTACAGAGTTCCATGATCTGGCCCAGCTTTGCCCACTGAACTCAGTCTGGGATATTCTGAAACCCTACAGCTCACTGGATTTCTGTCAATCTCCCAAATAAAACCCTCTTTCTTTTTCCCTGACTTTTCCTGTGCCTGAAATGTCTTTCCCCAAGTTCTTCCATGTTTGAGTTGGTTTTGTTATTCAGATCTCAACTTAAATGTAACTCTTCAAAGAAGGGTCTACTGAACACTGGGTAAAGCATTTCTACTTTATGCTGAAAGGAATTCTTCGTATTAGTATCTGTAACAGCCACCACCCCCACTCCCTGCATCATCACTGTTTACTGCTGACTCTCCTCACTGGAGTGTGGCTGTGCAGGCAACTGTTGTCTCATCTCTTATAACAACCCCACAGCCTAGCCCTGCTTCTGGAACATGGTAGGCCTCAGAACAATGTCATCAATAAAAGTGAATGAAGCATGAAAAAGTTTTATAGAGAAATGTAAAGATGGAAGGAGAGAAGTACATGTGGACAATAAAGAAGAGAAAAAGAGAATTAGCATGAGAGAGGTTGCTTCCTATGAATTATTTCTAACTCCCCCCACCCTGGCAAAAAAAAAAAAAAAAAGAAAACTGTGGACAAGAAGTTCTTCTGGGATACAACTATGGGATTCAACCTCAGGAAGGAAAGGAGAACCAGAGAGGAATAGCTAAAATACCACAAACAAAAGTCTTCAGATTCCCTTGCTGGACAAATGGAGCTTCTTGACACACTCAGAGATTGATTACCTTAGTCATTTTCCCTATCTGTAAGTGGGAAAATTCAGTACTGCTAAAAGATTGAAGTTTGAACATCTGAAATGTTTTAGTTCAAATGGTTAATAAGAATGGAAGACAAGGATTGGGGTTGTGGCTCAGTGGTAAAGCACTTGCTTAGCATGGGTGAGGCACTGGGTTTGATTCTCAGCACCACATAAATAAATAAATTTTTTAAAAAGTCTAAAAAATAAAATAAAATAAAAAGGTTCATCAACAACTAAAAAAAAAAAATTTAAATGGAAGACAAAAATCAGAACAAGATTTGTGAGAAGACAGAAAAAAGACACTAAAAAGCATGCTCATTATAGCCACAGTATGAAAGCCTGGGAAACAGCATGTGATTAGAGGTGCACATGTAAGGAGGTAAGAATGAAGCCCCATCCCCTCCTGGCAGAAGCAGTTGGTTCAGGGGTTCAGTGACCTTCAGTTAGGCTGCTAGAAAGCAATGGATGTTTCCACTACCACTGAGCATGGAGCAGCTTTTTCCTGATGTCTATTAAGTTGAACTTGGACTATAAAACAACATCAGCAAAAGGGAATGGACCACTGAAGCATTTTCCCATAAGCTCAGGGCTCTCATTCGTCCCTGGCAAGGGCTCTAACCAGTCTGTACTGAGTAGCATGCGGAAGCCCTGCTGAGCGGACAGCTGCAGCTGGCCTGGCGCCCACTGTGGACCTGAGGAGAATAATGCTCCCCACTTCAGTCAGGGCTTAAAATAAAGCTGAGTCACCACTTTGGAGATACAGAGTATGTCAGCCTGGGGAGACTGAGGTCATTGTCTGTGATCCTTTTGGATCAGACAGTAATGGAGGCCTTCAGAAGATATGTTAACCGCACCACAAACTGAATCACTTCAGCTCAACAATTTGAATTATTTTCCTGTTTACTACAGAGAAGATGGATGCATAAATTTTTACAAATTATTTTTGTTCCTTCAGTCATTTCAGAAAGTTGAGGATAACTTTCCAGACCTTGAGAAGTCCTTCTAACATAATGTTTTCTAAAGGGATCATAGAGTACTCCCAGACCAAGGTATGTGTGGTCCAAAATATCTAGGGACATGCAGGCTCCAGAATCATTATCAGGCATCCTGAATTTCCTCTCCTTATGCCCCAAAGTGATGGCAGAGCTTCAAGAAATAGATCAGCAGATATTTTCACAAATGAGTAGACACAGAATTAGTCAACGGGAGAAAGAATGCAGCCATGGCTTCTTAGAATACCCAAATAATATAATTACAAAGGTTTCCTGGGATGCAGCTCCCAAAGATTCATCTTCCTTTTTGACACAGCATTCTTAAACAAATATAATAATTCACTATGTACAAAGACTGGTGTCATCAGAAACAATTTATGAAGCAGTGGGAGGTTGTATGTGGCAGTATATTAAACACTTCTCAAACACATGAACAGTTGGGGGTTTTATATGTAAATAATTTAAGTTTTCTATTAATCATCTCATGAACTTCAGAGGAAAAGGGATAGCACAGAAGGGCATGGCAGCATTTGATATACAAACTATCTTTAAATATATCTAAGAGACTAGATAATATTTTAAGGATGACTTTTTTTTAATAGTGTAGTTCTTTTAAAATTGGTAAATTACCTGTTTTTAACAGAGGTGCACATATGGACCAGAATATTCAACCCCCTTTCTATTAAATAAAATCATTTCTTTCTTAAATATTTGTTGGCACCTGCTTTTATGTGAGGCACTGTGCTGGATACTGATGTATAAAAGTAATAATGAGGTAGACAAGATCTGTGCGCTCAGAGAACTGATTATCAGAACATGCAGACTAATTAGCATATTGAATTATTACAGTTGTATCTATGAAAGAAATAACTGGCCCTAAAACAATTGGTTGCAGGATATCCTGGTTTAATCTGGAAAGTCAAATGAGGGCTCTCCGAGGAAGTGGCCTAATTCTGATATGTGAAGGGTTAATAGTAATAAAGGACAGGAAAAGTATTATAGATCAGGGAACAGCATTGTAAAAGAGTTGAGACTGGAAGAAGATGAGCAAGCCTAACAGATGAAAGAGGACCCCTCACACCCAGTGACTAGAACATCTACACAAGAAGGGACATGATGGAGGTGAAAGTATTAACCTAAGTGCATTCTTGCCCATTTCTTATGTTAAAATTCCAAATTTTATATTGAGTCGGTGGGAAATTTCTGAGGTACTTGATACACTAAAATGCTATGATTACATATGCAATTTTAATGATTAATATTTTTGAGATTTAAAAATAAATTAAAAAGGAAACAAGGATTTGTATGGAGAGATACATTTGGCAGCTATTACAAGGTCCAGAAGAGTGAGAATAGCAGCATGCTTGAGTGGTAGTAGTATTGGAAATGGAAAAAAGTAGATGGATCTCCAGTATAATGAGGAACATTTGATTTGCCTGGTATGTAGTAGCTTTCAATAGACACTTGCTAAGTGAATGACTGATTTGTTTTGCATTTGAGAAGAGAGAAGAATCAAGGATAACTCTTACATTGATTTGATAATTTATTAGGAATAAAGCTATTCTCTACTCAAACAGTTGTCTACACACTGCAATGTATTGGTTCAGGAGCTGACTTCATTTACAAGACCTATAAAGCTCATGAAATAAAACCAAGAATCAATAAATGATATCGCATCAAATTAAAAAAGCTTCTGCAAAGCAACGGACATGATTAAGTATGTGAAGAGAGAGCCTACAGAGTAGGAGATAATCTTTGCCAACTGCTCCTCTGACTGGGGATTAATATCAAGAATATATGAAGAACTCAAAAAGCAAAACACCAAAAAATAAAAAAAGCCTGACTAAAAAATGAGCAAAAGAACTAAATAGATGTTTTGCAAAAGAAGACATACAAATGGCCAAAAAACATATGAAAGAATGTTCAACATCCCTAGCAATCAGAGAAATGCAAATCAAAACTACATTAAGATTTTATCTCACATCAGTTAGAATAGCAATCATCAAGAATAGAAAAATAATAAATGTTGGTAAGGATGTTGGGGAAAAGATATATTCATGAACTGTTTGTGACACAGGAAATCTGTACAAACACTCTGAAAAGCAGAATGGAGATTCCTCAAAAAACTAGGAATGGAATCACCACATGACCCAACTAGCCTACTCCTTAGTTTATACCCAAAGGACTTAAAATCAGGATACTACAGTGACACAGTCAAATCAATGTTTACAGTAGCTCAAGAATGAAATTATGGCATTTTCCAATGAATGGATGAAAGTGGAGAACACTGTGCTAAGTAAAATAAGCAGCCTCAGAAAATCAAAGGTTGAATGTTTTCTCTCATATGTGGAAGCTCGAACAAAATAAGGGGAAAGAAGGAGAGGATCTCATTAGAATAGAGGGAAGATCAGTGGAATACAAGAGGGAGATTAAAGAACAGGGAGGAGAGCTGGAGCGGAGGCAGTCGCCAGCTCCAGCGAGGAGTTTAGGCCCTTTGGCGCCATTTTACAGCTTCCCTGGCAGAGAGTCACCACCTGCCACTGACTGAGCCCCCAGCGAGGAGTTCAGGCCAGCCTGGGCTCTCAAGCCCAGTGTTTCCATCACTGAGCACAGTTCTGTGCCCCCACACAAACTTGGTCTAGTGCCCAGGTCCACACCCTGGCCCGGAGTCTAGCACCTTGCTGTATCTGATTGTCTTTCAACACCAGGCTGCCTCTGCCCAGAAGCATTGATCATTCCCAACCTGGAGGTAGTGGGACAGCACCTTTCTTGGGTCACTGCTTGATCAAGCACCTCTCAAACATCAGGTGAGTTACTGGAAATCTGCAGGGACACTTTAAGTCTTTACAGGGAAATTACAATCGCTCTGATCCGCACTACTAGAAGGGAAGATACACGAGCAACATGAGAAAACACGGGAAGAAAGTGTCCCAAACAAACCTAGATGATATATCAAGAGGACCCAAAGACAGCATGGTAGAAGGAATGACAGAAAAGGAGTTCAGAATGTTCATAATTAAAATGATCCGAGAAGAGAATGAGGTGACGAGAGAGCAGATTCAGGCTATGAATAATCAGCTAATAGAGCAATTGCAGGAAGCAAAAAATCATTTCAATAAAGAGATAGAAGTTCTGAGAAAAAAACAAACAGAAATCCGTGAAGGAAACAAGGAAATGAAGGAAACAATAAATCAACTTAAACACTCAATAGAAAGCATAATTAATAGAATAGATCACTTGGAAGACAGAACCTCAGACAATGAAGACAAAATATTTAATCTTGAAAACAAAGTCGAACAAACAGAGAAGATAGTTAGGAATCATGAATGAAACCTCCAAGAAATATGGGACATCATGAAAAGACCAAATTTAAGAGTTATTGGGATTGAGGAAGGCACAGAGATATAAACCAAGGGTATGAATAATCTGTTCAATGAAATAATATCAGAAAATTTCCCAAATATGATGAATGAGATGGAAAAATCAATTATAAGAGACTTACAGGACACCAAACACACAGAATTACAACAGATCCACACCAAGGCACATTATAATGAAAATATCTAACATACAAAACAAAGATAGAATTTTAAAGGCTGTGAGAGAAAAGCAGCAGATTACCTACAGGGGGAATCCAATACGGATATCAGCAGATTTCTCAGCCCAGACCCTAAAAGCAAGAAGGGCCTGGAACAACATATTTCAAGCTCTGAAAGAAAACGGATGCCAACCAAGAATCTTATACCCAGCAAAACTTACCTTCAGATTTGATGATGAAATAAAATCCTTCCATGATAAACAAAAGCTTAAAGAATTCACAAAGAGAAAGCCTGCCCTACAGAATATTCTCAACAAAATATTTGAAGAGGAAGAAACGAAAAGCAACAATCTCAGGCAACATGGGGAGGAATTACCCTAAAGAAAGAGTCAATCAAAGGAGAAACAAAGTTAAACTAAAAACCCAAAAAAAGCTAAAATGGGAGGAAATACAGGTCATATCTCCATAATAACCCTGAATGTAAATGGCCTAAACTCATCAATTAAAAGACATAGACTTGCAGATTGGATTAAAAAGAAAGACCCAACAATATGCTGCCTTCAAGAGACTCATCTTATAGAAAAACATGCCCACAGACTAAAGGTGAAAGGTTGGGAAAAAACATACCATGCACATGGACTGAGTAAAAAAGCAGGAGTTTCCATCCTCATTTCAGATAAAGCAGACTTCAAGCCAAAGTTAATCAGAAGGGATAAAGAAGGACATTTCATACTGCTTAAAGGAAGCATAAATCAGCAGGACATAACAATCATAAATATTTATGCACCAAACAATGGTGCATCCATGTATGTCAATCAGATCCTTCTCAATTTCAGGAATCAAATAGACCAAAACACAATAATACTGGGGGACTTTAACACTCCTCTCTCACCGCTGGACAGATCTTCCAAGCAAAAATTGAATAAAGAAACCAAAGGACTCAATGACACAATCACTAATTTAGACTTAAAAGACATATATAGAATATTCCATCCATTAAAAAGTGAATACACTTTCTTCTCAGCAGCTCATGGTTCCTCCTCTAAAATAGACCAGATGTTATGCCACAAAGCTACTCTTAGCAAATACAAAAACATAGAGATACTACCTTGTATACTTATCAGATCATAATGGAACGAAATTAGATATCAATGATAAAGTTAAAAACAGAAACTACTCCAAGACCTGGAGATTAAATAATATGCCATTGATTGATGCATGGATAACAGAAGACATTAGGGGGGAAATTAAAAGATTCTTAGAGGTCAACGAGAACAAAGGTACAACATATCAAAATCTCTGGGATGCTATGAAAGCAGTGCTAAGAGGAAAATTCATTGCATGGAGTGCATTTAATAAAAGAATGAAAAGTCAACAAATCAATGACCTCACATTACAGCTCAACGCCCTAAAAAAGGACGAACAGATCATCACCAAAAGTAGTAGAAGACAGGAAGTAATCAAAAT
>JAJEJO010005799.1:234167-339159 GCA_020662805.1 Glaucomys volans
GTGGGGACATTCCTTAACATTGTAAAGGCTATCTATGCTAAGCCCACAGCTAACATCATTCTAAATGGAGAAAAATTGAAAGCATTCCCCCTGAGAACTGGAACAAGGCAGGGATGCCCTCTTTCGCCACTACTATTCAACATTGTTCTTGAAACTCTAGGCAGAGCAATTACACAGAACAAAGAAATTAGAGGAATACGAATAGGAAAAGAAGAGATCAAACTATCCCTATTTGCTGATGACATGATTCTCTATTTAGAAGACCCTAAGAATTCCACCAGAAAATTTTTGGAACTCATAAATGAATTCAGTAAAGTAGCAGGATATAAAATTAATGCTCATAAATCTAATGCATTTTTATTCATAAGTGATGCATCCTCTGAGAGAGAAATTAGGAAAACTACCCCATTCACAATAACCTCAAAAAAATAAAATACTTGGGAATCAATCTAACAAAAGAAGTGAAAGACTTCTACAATGAGAATTACAGAACACTAAAGAAAGAAGTTAAAGAGAATCTGAGAAGATGGAAAGATCTCCCATGTTCTTGGATAGGCAGAATTAATATTGTCAAAATGGCCATACTTCCAAAAGCGCTATACAAATTCAATGCAATTCCAATTAAAATCCCAATGACAGACCTCATAGAAATAGAGCAAGCAATCATGGAATTCATTTGGAGGAATAAGAGACCCAGAATAGCTAAAGCAATCCTTAGCAAGAAGAGTGAAGCAGGAGGTATCACAATACCAGACCTTCAACCATACTACAGAGCAATAGTAACAAAAACAGCATGGTATTGGCACCAAAATAGACAGGTAGATAAATGGTACAGAATAGAGGACACAGAGACAAACCCTCATAAATACAGGTATCTCATACTTGACAAAGAAGCCAAAAACATACAATGGAGAAAAGACAGCCTCTTCAATAAATGGTGCTGGGAAAATTGGAAATCCATATGCAGCAAAATGAAACTAAACCCATATCTCTCACCCTGTACACAACTCAACTCAAAGTGGATCAAGGAACAGAAATTAGACCAGAGACCCTTCACCTAATAGGTCCAAATCTTCATCATGTTGGCCTAGGACCAGATTTCCTTAACATGACTCCCAAAGCGCAAGAAATAAAAGCACAAATCAATGATTGGAATAGAGTCAAACTAAAAAGCTTTTTCTCAGCAAAGGAAACAATCAGCAATGTGAAGAGAGAGCCTTCAGAGTGGGAGAAAATCTTTGCCACACACACTTCAGATGGAGCACTAATCTCCACAATCTACAAAGTGTTCAAAAATCTTTACACCAAGAACACTAATAACCCAATCAATAAATGGGCCAAGGAAATGAACAGACACTTTACAGAGGAAGATCTACAAGCAATCAACAGATTTATGAAAAAATGTTCAACATCCCTCGTTATAAGAGAAATGTAAATTAAAACCACCTTAAGATTTCATCTTACCCCAATTAGAATGTCTTTTATTAAGGATACAGGCAACAACAGGTGTTGGCGAGGATGTGGGGAAAAGGGTACACTCATACATTGCTGGTGGGATTGCAAGTTGGTGCAGCCACTCTGGAAAGCAGTGTGGCGATTCCTTAGAAAACTTGGAATGGATCCACCATTTGACTCAGCTATTCCACTCCTTGGTCTATACCCAAAGGACTTAAAATCAGATTACTACAGTGATGCAGCCACATCAGTCTTCATAGCTGCTCAATTCACAATAGCTAGATTGTCAAACCAACCTAGATGTCCTTCAATAGATGAATAGATAAAGTAACTGTGGTATATATACACAATGGAATATTACTCAGCGGTGAAGAAGAATAAAATTATGGCATTTGTAGGTAAATGGATGATGTTGGAGACTATTATGCTAAGTGAGATTAGCCAATCCCCAAAATCCAAAGGCTGAATGGTCTCTCTGATAAGTGAATGATAATGCATAATATGGGGTGGAATGATGGCAAGATTGGAGAAAGGATAGAGAGCATAGAGGTAAGGGAGGGCTGGGGTTGAGGTTGGGGGGTAAGAATAATAACAGAATGTGTGACAGACATAATTGCCCTATGTACATGTATGAATGCAGAGATAGGGTGATTCTACTCTGTGTACAACCAGAAAAACTATTGCTGTACTCCATTTGTGTTCAATGAATCAAAAAATTAAATAAAAAAAAAAGAAGAGGGAGGACAGACAGACAAGGGAGGTAAAACAGAATAAAGTTGACACAATTACACTATGTACATATATAAATATGTAATACTGAATTCCATTTTTATGTATATCTACTAAGCACCAATTGAAACATAAATAAATAGATGGAAGACCTGTAGAATAGAGGAAGGGGGATATGGGAGGAGGGTAGGGAGGGCAAGAAGAGGCACTGAGGACTGAAGTGGAGCCAATTCCATGTAGGTAGGTACATGTCAAAATGAACCCAACTATTATCTATAACTACACTGCACTAATAAAATCAATAGAAGAGTTGTCTGCACACCAGCAGCAGCAGCAGCACTTGAAAGCTTGTTAGAAATGCAGATGCTCACCCTCTCCCCAGACTTCTCCTGGGACTCTGGCTATTTGATAAGATCCCCAGGTGATCTGGGTGCACAGTAAAGACAGAGTGTTCTCAGACAGGGCAACGTGAGGCTCAGACACACAAGAGGTTAAGAGAGTGCATCAAAATCAAAACCAAATGAAGGACGTGCAGGGATGATAGATAAAAACCTACTCAAGGGTGACTTACGTATAGATGAGACCTTTTATGTAAACTCCTCACCAACATAAGCAAATTAAATTTTCAAATTTTTAAAATAAAACAATGGGAATAATAAAGTTATTTCTCTGTCTGATGACAACAATGATGATGATAATGGTGATAATTGTGGGCAACACCTAAGTGTTGTGTTTTAGCTTTACTTAGTGCTTGTTTTGATACACTTCAGCGAAATTCATATTAAAAGAAACACTTGAGAGCAGAGAGGAAAGGCATTGTATATTTTAGCATGTAAAAGAAAATATTAATGGCACACTCATGTAATCCCAGCACTTGGGAGGCTGAGGCAGGAGGATCAGGAGTTCAAAGCCAGCCTCAGCAACTTAGCGAGGCCCTAAGCAACTCAGTGAGACCCTGTCTCTAAATAAAATACAAAATAGGGCTGGGGATATGGCTCAGTGGCTGAGTGCCCCTGGGTTCAATCCCCATTACCCGCCCCCCCCCCAAAAAATGTTGAAATTTTTAATTAATTCCAAGTATTTTGACAGGTTAATTAAAAAACTAGAATCAATATTAAAGTTCTACATAATAATCTAATAAAATCTTAAAATCTGCGTGCCCTATGTATAGGAAAAATCATATTGGGCCATTTCTACAGAACAAGCACTGAAATATTGGAATATGGAAAAGATGTGTGTTCAGTGTTGTTACATCAATATGAATCTTGATAGGAGGAAAATGTCAAAAATAGTTCTGAGCTGCACTCTAACCCCAAGAACCATGCAACCAAGATTGCTAGGCTGCTCACCATTATACATTAGATCAGTTCCATATAGCTCAAAAGCAAAAGGAGAGGGGGAGAAAAGCCACAATATTGCATGTATCCTTAATATATTGCCAAAAATAGACAAGGTTCAATTGTGCACAATGGCTCCCAAGGTCACAGAACATCATTCTTTTCTAAAGTTCCAGCTGGCAGATACTTTCCCTGACTCTCATCTGCTCCCTTGTGTTTATTTTACATTCATGCACATGACAATGAAGTTACCAACTCTGCCGGTGCAATCCTGCAATTACTGTTTCCTGAAGAAAAGCACATGATAAGTATTAGATCAACAACTGAATAATTCAAAGCAGTCAGTTAATATTAATATCATATGTATATAACTTGAAGAGGGCACAGAGAGGAGCAACCAAGAATGTTGCAAGAGAGAAAAATTTGACCTAAGAGGAAAGAATAAAAAAGGTGACTTGCTTGACTTTGGAAACAGGAGGCTGGAGAAGGAATCGAGAAGCCTGAGAATACAAAAAACAGGCTTTAAAGGGGCAGGTACCAGTACTGGATCAACAGGGCGACAAAGGATCATGACGAAATGAGCTCTACTGGCCACCAAGGTTCAGGTAAACCTCGCAGGAGTCAGAAAGCCCTACCTAGCATACTGGCAAATAACACAGAGCTTTGGATGTCAGTATCCCTGAATTCAAGTCCTGGTGCTGCCAGATGATGATAAAACTAACCAGAAAACTGTAGAAACAGAGAAAATATGGCCTGCTGCCTTTGTAATGTTTTAAAGTGTTAGGGCACAAAAATTGGGAATGCTCTTATCTAAAACACATAAGTCACCTCTGCTTTGTGATTCTGTCAGTTATTTGTCAGTTAATTTATTTTTTTATTTCACCAACTCTGAAGTCACACTTTCTGGGTTTCACTATTAGTTATTCACTCACTCAAAGTCTTTGGTCTCATACTTTTTTTTTAATGTTGAAAATGTAATTTTAATAGATAAGTCTTCATCTTACATAGGAGCACAATAAAATACACCACATTCTGAAGAAATTCCAGAAATTATGAGAATAAGACTGAGGAAAATTCAAATGGGCTACAATATCCATTACCTTAAACTACAAGAGACAAAAGATTTCAATCTGAAGGTTTACATTTACGTATTTATGACTGGCTACATTTATGACTTAAAAATAAGAATCAGGAATTAGATGTGGGGAGAGGTAGAGAAGAACAGTCTTGTGAGGAGAGAAACTGTCAGTGAAGAAAAATTTACTAATAACAAATTAAAGAATAAAAGGAGCTCCCACAGCAAATACTAGGAGGTGAAAGCAGCACATTAACTTAAGATTAGATGCTCTCAAAGGAAGAAACCTTTCTGGTGATACTTCTGCAAGCTGGTTGCTTGAGATATTCTCTTAGGTCTATAAAGAAGATTCAAATGCCTCAGCAAACCCCAAATGAATATCAGATTGGTGTTTTCTAATAACACACACCAATGGCTACATACAAAGTTTAAAGATAGAAACCAAGAAAAAGGTCATAATTCCCATTTGAGGTAAAAATGTGGCATAACATTTGAAAGTCCTACATGTCAGTCACTAATGCTTTCTTTGCTGTGACTATCCCTGTACAGTAATTTTTCAAACATTGTGGCAAGACACCAACAATGCCTAACTAATCAGACAACACACATTTATTTTGCACTTCTAGGAGGTTAAAAAACAAAGTCAGATACTGATGCTTTATGCATGCTCAGGGCCAATTTATAAATAGTCTGTTCAGTATCTTAACATAAGTTTGCATCAGTGAAAAGAAACTGGCAAAATCTCTTGCCATTCAATTTGTCAGATGGTGAAGACCCAAACAGAATGTTTCATCAGTTTTAATTTTTAAATACGATTGTCACATTGGGAAAATGAAATAACACAGTAAAATATACTGTACAAAGGCAAAGTAGAATAACAAAAAATATTTTACTAAAGCATAAGATTTATAGAAGTTTCCAGAAAAGCCATACAAAATGGTCACAAGTTTTCTCCTTTTTTTGAAAGGGGGAGTCTGCACCTGACAGCAAAGTCACAATGTTATTAGTGAGGGCTGTGATGTTTAATGTTCCCATTTTGATTCAAACAATCAAGCTTGTCCATCTACAGAGTCTTAATAAAGTTAGACTTGGCTCGAGAGCATATTCTGAAGAACTGGTTAGCTGCTTTTAACCAATGCAATTAGATCACCATAAAGGGGGGAGAAAGGAGCCCATAAAATTAAAATAAAACTACCTTTCCCCTCAAAAAAACAAAACAAAATAAAAAAAAAAACACCCATACCCCTGGCAGCTAACCCTGACAACTATCTTCATTCACAGTACTTTATACTTAAACCATGATGAGGGAAATGAATAAAAGGAGAGAGTCACTGCTTTTAAAGGTTCTGCAACAATCCAGATGATACTTCTAGCCTTGACTCATGCTTTATAACAGTAAATCAGGACAAGACATAGATTTGCTAATGTGTATTTAATCACCAAAGGACTGAAGATGTCTGGGCTTTTATTCTGTAAGGTTTCTATTAAGACTGTGTCCATTAAATGCAACCCAAAAAGGAAGAAGTCTGGCAGAACACGAGAAGTGATGCACACTTGATGATCAGGTCGATTTAAATATTATCCATGGCATATAGCCTACTCCATGCTCTAGCTGTTTCTATGGCTTGGGCTTCATTGGTCTTCCACTGCTCCGCTACATCATTTGCTAATGGATCATCTGGATTGGGGCACTTAACAAAGCCTGGATCAACAGCAGAACCGCACAGATCTGCAGTGCTGGGGACCGCTTATCTTTCAATATATCTAAACATATTCTTCTCAACTTGTCCACATTAGGGTGATAAATTTTGGTAATGAAACATACTTTAGGTGCTGCCATTGGGTATTCTGGAAGGAATAGTCAAGTTTAAAAGTCCCTCCCTCAAAGGGGGAATCCTGGGGGCCAGCAATGACCACGTGAAAATAATGGGCATTGCTCTCATCTGGTTCTGTTTTAATGTCAGGAACTGGTTCTGCCAGCAAATGCTGGGTTTCCTTGATGATCCTGCGGGGCAGCCCAACCATCTTGTCAGATCCCGAGTTCGGCCTCTGGTTTCGTCTCCGGCTCTGCTCGACTCATGCATGAGTGGTCTCATACTTTAAGATAAAAATAATAGTACCTTTGTTGTATGGTATTCTAAGGATTTAATGATGCATTTCTGATTGATTGGGGTATAGTAAACCCTCAATAAATTTTAGCTTTCTTATTATTGTTGGACTGTGTAAGGCACTAAGTATTTGTAAGGAATTCAAAGATGGGGCTGAAGCTGTAGATCAGTGGTACAGCACTTAGCTAGCATGCAAGAGTTCCATCCCCAATATCCCCTGAATTCACAAACACACTCTTCAAAGATGAATCTGATAAGGAAACTAAGTGTAGGTTTTAGAATCAAGTAGTGAAATAAATCGACACCAAGACTCAAGGCACACCCTCGGAGAAGTTCCATTTTATTGAACAATCACCAGGGTTATATAAGGTGTGCTAGGGGATTTCCGCGAGGGGCAGGTTGTTGGTAAGTGGTAGGGCAGCAAGCTATTGGTTCCCTACATTAACCGCCACAATGTAGCTTGGTCATTGGTCTAAGGTTCACGCCATTAGCAGGGTGGAACAGGGGAACAACCTGGAAGAGAATCTCTGCTGGCGCCATCTTGAGTAAAGACATGGCAGGGAAGAAGGAAAATCCCTATATTCCTCCCTTTTTGTTATTTTATGTGGGATTCTGGTCATTGCTCAATTTGGCTACTTCCGGCTGATTTGGGGCATCGTTAGAGGGTGAAGGGGATTGAGGGAGGAATGTGCTAAGGAGACCCCACATTAGGGCAGAGCAAATTGTAACCTCAGATGGGGAGAGATCATAAAATGTTCCCTGCAGCCACAAGTCCTGCACAGCTTTCCACCAGTCATCCGGGCAGGAAATGGTCAGGCAGAGCCAGGCATCATCATGGAGAGCAGCAAGGAAGGTCATTCCCTAGAGGATGTGTGTGGATCCTCTGTGCTCAAATGCTGATAATTCCAATACCTGAGGAGAAGCTGATTGAAAGTTTGGTTAGAAATTTTTCTGACCTGGTTTTGAATGAACTTAATGAGTACAGGACCCAAGATTGGCTGGATCCACATGATTAAAGGTGACTGAAGCCAAAAGGAGAAAGGTGAGTTACTGGGTGATCCTCATAGTCTTGTGGCTAAGTACTGCAGTTTAACAATATTTTGCTCTACTAGACCTGATTCATTGACATAGTCACAGCATTCTTCCTGTAAGGAGATCTAAAGCTCTTCGGTTCTGGAGAGTTACCTGAGCCATGGAAGTAACCTGTTTTTGAAGAGAGGCTAATGAGGAGGCTGTGGAAGTGAGTGTACTTTCAAGATGGGTGTTGATTTCCTCCACCCCCTACAGAGAGTGACCAAGTGCCCCCTGAGAGTGAGCAGCTCCTGCAACAGAGGTTGTTAGAGACACACCAACCAGGATGGGTAGAAAGGATGCCTGTTTAGTTCCCAGGGATCTGAAATGGTTAGGTTGTATTTCCTTCCTAGTCAGTGGAGGTGTATCGGAGAGTGGGTGAGACACTCCAATAAGGACAACCCCCGTAAGTGTCTGGCCACTGTTTGCAATAGTCTTTAGTCTGGTCATATAAGTAGCAGAAGTACCAGGATGGGGCCACCTGGTGTAATAACCCCATAGACGGGAAAAGTGGAATTTTTATCTTGAAGGCACATCCTGTAAGGGGACAATCAGGTGTGCCTGCTAGAGTGGTGGTTTTAGTATTTTTTTCTGTGTAAGTTTGTCTGACTCAGAATCTCCATACAAAGGTGAGGAAATGACAAGACAGAATAAAAGCCAGAGACAGACTAGTGAGACAAACATTGACTTAGGTGACATCTTCTAGTATGGGTTAGAGGAGAGAGATGCGAGAGAAGCGGAGCTTCAAGGGTTCCTGGGGAGAGGAACAAGAGTATTTTGGTGTGGAGTCACGAACAGACATCGCCAAGGTGGGGTCTGGACAGGCATCCTCGAAACTGGATGAGGTGGGAGCTGGCTTTAGCCTGGAGATGTGAATCCAAGGAGTCAAATGGTGACCTGGACCTGGGAGGGATAGTTTAGCAGCTGTTGGAGTACATAGTATAACCCGTGTTCGGCCTTCCAATTTTGGATGTAATGAATCTTTACGTCCTGGGGGACAGAAGTATACAAACTGTCCAGGTTGTAAGGGAAAGGGGTTTGGGGATCTATCGGGATCAGGAAGAAGCCAATCCTGATATTTCTATAATTCAGCCGGAAGGTGGAAAAGAAGAGGCAGGGCATACCGGTGGGGGATGGGCCAGGCCGAGGGATTGATTCCCCGGGGGAACAAGAGGATGGCCATACATTAATTCTAAAGCGGAGAGAAGTGAAGATTTCTTAGGCAGAGCCCTTAAGCAGAGAAGAGCAAGAGGGAGTAAGGTAACCCAATCCATGCTAAGGTCCTTCCATTGTGAGCTTTGTGAGCATTTCTTTGATGGATCGATTAGTCCGTTCAACCTTCCCAGAAGCCTGGGGGCAGTAGGGGCAGTGAAAATGCCAGGGAAGAGACAGGGCCTGAGCAACAGATTGGGTGACCTTTGAGATGAATTCAGGGTCATTATCAGATTGGAGAGAGGTAGGCATCCCAAATTGGGGAATTTTGTGGTTGAGCAGTACATTGGCTACAGTGGAGGCCCTCTTTTTGGACCTGGGGAAGGCTTCTACCCACCCTATAAAGGTATCCACCATAACCAGAAGGTATTTAGAGTTCTTAACTCTGGGCATGTTAGTAAAGTCAATCTGCCAGTCTGCAGCAGGGCTTGGTGGGAAGCGAATGGTTTTGGCTTTAAAGGGGTATTAGAATTAGTGTGTTGACAGACATGACATGCGGAAATTTGCCGCAGAAGAGCTCTGTCTTCGGATGAGAGGAGAAAACAGGAATGGAGAGAGTTCAAGACTTTGAGGACTCAATGAAATAGGGATTGGAGAAAATGGAAGAGTTGCCCTTGCTTGTCTTCAGAGCCGAGACTGTGGTCCTGCTCAGAGGGCATGAGCGCAAGCACATGGGATGAGTTGGGGGATTGGAGGGCTGCCGCCCGAGCAGCCTGATCAGCCTTGGAATTCCCAGCAGTAACAGGGGAAGAATCAGATTGGTGAGCCCAACAGTGAGTAACTCCCAGTTTAGATGGTAATCTGGAAGCATCAATGAGTCGGGAAATGAGTTTTGCATTCATTACTGAAGTGCCCTTGGATGTTAATAGGCCCCTTTCTCTCCATATGGCTGCGTGGGATAGCAGGATATGGAAGACATATTTGGAGTCTGTGTATAGGGACAGTTTTCTTGGCTGTGAGTTCACAGGCCGTAGTGGCCACAATTAATTCAGCTTGTTGGTTGGTGGTGTTAATGGGGAGTGGGTTTACCTCGATGACCGCAGAATGAGAGACAATGACATATCTGGCCTTCTTTATCCAGTCCTGTGTGAATGCACTCCCATCCAAGAACCAAGTAAAATCAGATTGGGGTAGGGGGCCCTCAGAAATAGAGGTGGGACATGGTAAAAAGGTCTCCAGAGCCTCAGTACAGTGGTGCACAGGTGAGTCGAGTGAATCAGAAGTGACAGGAAGCAGCGAGGCAGGATTCAAGGGAGGACAGGTTTGGAAGGTAATGGCAGGATTCTGGAGAAAGGATACAAGTAAAGAAAGTATCTGGGAAGGGGGAGTGTCTGCAAGCCTTTGTAAGTCAGTAAGTCTTTCAGGTGATGTGGAGAAAGAATTGTGAGTGAAGAGCCAAAGGTAAGTTTGTTAGCTTCCTTTTGGAGATCCTGACCTGTTGCCAGTGCTCGTAAGCATGGAGGCCAACCTCTAACAGTAGGATCCAAATGCTTGGATAAGTAAGCCACGGAGGCAAAGGTAGGGCCATAGTTTTGGCCCAGAACACCCAAACTTTGGCCCCCTTTCTCATGCACATAAAGGGAGAAGGGGCACGTCAGGTCAGGCAAGTGCAAGGCCGGTGCTTGGAGAAGGACCTTTTTTAGGATTTGGAAGGGTCTACCCACCGAGGAGGACAAAGGCTCATCCTGGTAGCCCTTAGGTAGATCATAAAGCGGTCTTGCCAGGAAAGAGTAGTTAGGGATCCAGGCCCTGAAGTACCTAGCTAGGTCCAAAAAATAAAGAATTTCAGCCTTTGTTTTTGGTGTTGGCAGAGTTTCAATGAGATGTTTCCTATCAGTAGTAATGGCCTTTTTCCCTTGGGAGATGGAAAATCCCAAATAGGTAACCTCGGGGCAGGAAATCTGAGCTTTCTGTGGAGAGGCATGATACCCTTTTTGAGCTAAATAGTTGAGTAATTTCATAGTATCATCCATGGAAGCATGTTCTGAAGGACTACAAAGGAGAAACTCATCCACATACTGCAGAAGAGTGTATTTGGGACATTTAGGATGGAAATCTTGCAAATCTGCTGCCAAAGTCTGCCCAAAAAGATGGGGGCTATCTTGGAAACCCTGGGGGAGTACTGTCCATGTAAACTGTTGAGAGTGTCTGGTAGTGGTGTTGGTCCAGGCGAATGCAAAAATATCCTGAGATTCAGGGGCAAGAGGAATAGAAAAGAAGGCATCCTTCAGGTCGATGACTGTGAAGTGGGTAGCTGTTGTGGGAATTTGACATAATAGAGTGTGTGGGTTGGGGACCAAGGGATGGATGGGTTTGACGGAGGGATTTATGAGACGAAGGTCTTGAACTAAGCAGTAGGAGCCACTTGGTTTCTTTACTGCCAGAATAGGGGTGTTATAGGGGGAATGAGTAAGCCGAATGTATCCTTTTTCAAAAGATCCTGAATGATAGGCTGTAAACCCGTCAGGGCTGTAGTGGAAAGAGGATATTGAGATTGATTGGGAAATTGGTTGGGGTTTTTAAGGTGAATCATGACAGGAGGGCAATTGACTTTTGAAGGGTTGTGGATGTCCCAGATAACAGAATTTACCAAGCTCAGGGGAACTGGAAAATGATCCTTTTTAAGATGAGAGTCCAACCAATCATTGCATTCGGAGCAGAATGGGTTGTCAGCCAACAGAGCCAATAGGAAATGTGGGGTGGTTGAGGATGGAACTTGGATAGAAATGGTAGTTTTTAATGCTGAAAGAATGTCCCTACTGAGGAGTGGTACTGGGCATTGAGGCATCACCAGAAAGGAGTGTGAGAATGGGAACTTGTTGACAGAGCACAGCAGCGGAGGAGTTTTTGAGGATGTATGGTTTTCACTCCTACCCCAACAATAGGAGAGGACGATGGCACAGTAGGCCCCCAGAACTCCCTCAAGACCGAAAAGGTTGCCCCGGTGTCAAGAAGGAAGTCGATTTGGTTCCCATCCACCTGAATTTGTACCCTGGGTTCCTGCCTGCTGATAATAACGGCCGGGGAGGAGGACCCAGGGCCCCATCAGTCATCGAGTGCTATGCCCAAGAGGTCCATAGGGGTTTTGGTCGTAGCCCCCCTGTGGGAACTAGGACAATCAGAACCCCAATGACCCATTTGCTGACATTTGGGGCAGGGTGTGTGTGGAGTCCTAGGAGTTGGGCATGCTTTAGCCCAGTGACCCTCCTTGCCACACTTAAAACAGGCACCTGGGGGAATTTTGGCGTGTGGCAGCTGCTGTCGCCAAATTTAGGGGTACTTTGAAGGACCTGGACAAGCATTTGAAACTTGCTCTGTTCCGCCTTTTCCTGTCTCTGGTATCTCCGGAGCTCAACTTCCTCATCTCAATTGTGAAAGACCTTGAAGGCCATGGCTAAGATTTCGGTCTGGGGAGTTGTGGGTCCTTGCTCAAGTGTTTTAAGTTTGGCCTTAATATCAGGATAGCTTTGTGATAGGAAGTATGTCATAAGGACATGCTGACTGTCGGGGGGTTTCAGGGTCCAAGTTGGTATATTGTTGAAGGGCCTTAGTGAGTCCATCTAAAAACCCAGAGGGGGTTTTTCTCCAGAACAGCATGAGGTCTGGTTGGATGATTAGGATTTCCCCGATGGGTTTCATCAGCATGTGCTCTAGCAAGTTCCCAGACCCTGGTGCACTCCTCCAGGAAGGAGAGTATTGGCTAGGAGCATGTATATGCATATATCATGGTGTGTAAGGTTATAGGCCTGCAGGACCCACTGGAACTCCCAAATGTAAGTGGTGGGGTCCATAGTGAAGGAGCCTCACCTGCTTTCTAATTGAGTGAGATCAGTCACAGAGAAGGGAACACGTACTCACATAATGCCTTCAGGGCCTGCCACCTCTCTCAACGGCGCCACAGTTTGGGGCAACTGGGTACGAGACCAGGTGGCAGGAGGACTAAAGGAATCGACGGACAAAGAAGAGGAGTCTGGGGAGGGACTAGTAGGAGCTGTGAGGAGTGGACGTGGGCGATAAGGGGGAAGTTCATCAGCCGGGTCAAAAGAGGAAATAGAGGAGTCATTGGTGGAGCAAAGCTTGGGGTGAGAGTGGAGGAGGAAAAAGGCTTCCATGTAGGGAATCTCCTTCCATTTTTTCAAGTGCTTGAAAAAGTTAAATAAATCTTGGAGAATTTGGGGGTCTAATGATCCCTCAGCGGTCCAAATACTGCGGTTGTCTAAGGGGTATTGAGGCCAATCTTGTGTGCAGAACTTAATAAGAAGTTGAGGTTTAATATCTGGTGTAGGGACAATTGGTTCAGACTGGATAAGAGACACTTTAGAGGGGAGTTGGTGGGGAGGGAAGAAGAGGCCCCCATGTTCGGGAGAGGGAATATGAGTGAGGAAAAGACTTCTGGACCAGAGACTGAGCCGAGCAGACTATCCCTCAGGCGTCCCCAAGTGGTGTACTGCTCGGATGACTCAGGAGAGTTGGGGCAAGGAGGACAATCAGATCATCACCTGAGGGTCCAACTGCCAGGCATATGTGCCGGTTGTCACGGAAGACCTAGAGCCAGGTTTTTGGACAGTTTTGGAGGCAGAGAAAGAGAAAGTGGAGAAGAAGAGAGAGAGAGAGAGAGAGAGAGAGATAGAGAGAGAGAGAGAGAGAGAGAGAGAAAGGAAAAGGGGTCTGTTCTTCCACACCACCTGACAGGAATAAGCTAATTGAGAGGCCCCAGAGAGTCCATTGTGGTCATGTAGACCGAGGTGGGGTGTAGTCTCTCCCCTTGACTAGACTTCGGGGATTTGCAGGATGATCACGGTCAAATTCCCCTGCTATAGTCAGGCAAGGGCGGTAGCTTCCCCTGGGGTAACTCACCTATCAATAGACCAGTGTTGGTTGTGGAGTAGCAGGTGCTCAAAAACATGGATGAGGATGGCAAGCCTTGGTGGAGGGGGTCCTCAATAAATGAGGGTATCCCCCTCATCCCAGGTTTTGGCACCAATGAAAGAAATTGACACCAACACTCAAGGCACACGGTCAGAGAAGTTCTGTTTTATTGAGCAATCACCAGGGTTATATAGGGTGCACTAGGGGATTTCTGCGAGGGGTGGGTTGTTGGTAAGTGGTGGGGCGGCAAGCTATTGGTTCTCTGCGTTAACCACCACTGTGTAGCTCGGTCATTGGTCTAAGGTTGTGCCATTAGCAGGGTGGAGCAGGGGAACAGCCCGGAAGAGAAGCTCTACCGGCGCCATCTTGAGTAAAGACATGGCGGGGAAGAAGGAAAATCCCTATAAGTAGGACATATAAGACATGAATTCAAATGACCTTATAAAGAACTATATCTGCCTCGAGGGAGAGAGACAGAAAATAATAGAGGCATTTAAAAATTAGAACTGACTTTAAAGGACAGCATGTATATGGGAGGAATTTGCAGGGATGGTTGTATTTGACTAGATTAAAATACGTAGGGTTTGATTCTCTGGAGATGGGGTTATCATGGTACAGTGGGCAAAATAGTGGCACCATGCATTGGTTAAGTTGGGGAATAGGACAGGCATTAATTTTGCAAGTTCTCAGATTCTAATAATGACACAAAGATATGTTTAATCAAATTTTCCCTCTGAATGTATTCTGACACTCTTGGGCATTTTGAGCCATCAGTTGACCTCCTGCACCCCAACCTCAAACCTGTGGTACCTTTTTCAAGAATCAACAACCACTTCAATGGAACACCACAGCCTACCATCGGTACAGTGAGTTGGTACAATGAGTTCTCATTGTTATCCCATTACAGACTTGCTTCCCAGTTTTATCATCTAATCGTCCAAGTTGTGCAAGAACAGTAGTTTATTCATGATTGCTAAAAGAGCAAGTAAAACCCCAACTATTCAAAACAAAACTATTTAGACTCCATATAAAACTCAAAGAGCATCTATTTTGGAACTAATGTTCCATTTCACACTTTGATTCAAATTAAAATGTTGAAAATCATGAACATTAATAAATTAAAAATGTTAGAAAAGAATGGATTTTCTGAGACACAGAGAATTTATTAGGATTAAAATACTAGGGGGAAACATACTTGGCAAAATATAGTCTTAATGTTCCTTCAGGCAGTTGGTTTGGAAACTTGCATAACTACAAAGAAATGACTGTGAGACTCCCAGACAAAGCTTTCCTGCTCCCCACCCCATCCTGGCTTATAATATAGTTTTAAAAAGCACATTTATATAAATATAAGCCTTTTACATTTGTGCATAGCAATAAAACTCTACTGTGTAGCCTGGGAACTTAAATTCTCACCTCCACCAAGGGGGCCTTGCTTTCTGAAATTTTGCTGAATAAGGTATAAGGAAGGTGAGGATGCCAACATTTTACTAACTTGACCCAATCAGTTCAGACCAGCTGAGAGGAAAACAAAAACAGGTACAGAATAAACTAGCCCACCTTGGGGGAACATTCACATCCTCCAGCTAAGGTGTTCAAATGAATCAAGTATGCTTCCCTGACCTACATAAGAGAGCAGACGTTCACAGTGAAACTGTCAACTTTGGTCATAGGCAATAGCATTTTATTCTTCTTTGGAATGAAATGAATTGAAGTTTCTTCTGAATCTGAAATCCCAAAAATTCCTAAAAATTAAATCTAATATTGAATCAAGTTTTCTCAAAGATAAATCAGAGCTGATATGAACTGATTCCAGTGCAATGTGGAACACCTACTGGGGCTGCATTTCTTCTACTGATATCCTAACATGCTCTCCTTTCTACATTTGAGACATCATTTTATTTTTATTTCCTTGTGTTTTCCTCCTTAAAAGAAAAAGTTCAGAGAATTTCTTAAGTAGGGTAATGCCCAGATTTATGAAAAACATAATGTCTTGGGAAACTCACTTTGTTGTAAACATTAAAAAAAAATACTTCCATGGGGAAGACTGTGCACTGTGGGAAATGGAGGGCATCCTGTCATCTGTACACCATATGATCCCATAGTTGAACAGCTGTGGTATGCATACGCATTGGTTCACATATTAAAAGTGATAGCTACACTGGAGCCCACATTTCTACAGAAGACTACATTGAGTATCATCAGATTGTAGCAGTGCAGTGAGGTTTATCAAAAGTGGATGAGGACACAAGTCTGCACTAGGGAGTTCATTTTATGAGAAGATCAATGAATTCTTATTTCTAGGTCATGAGAAATGCCAAGTATTGAGAAAGGAATGCTGTGCCTGTCTATGTCAAACAGAAGACACGGCAGTATTTTTTTAAACACATGATTACAGGAAGGCAGTATTACACAGTGGAAAGAACATGAACTTTAGAGTCAGAATAGCTGGGTTTGGATAGCTGCATTCTGCTACTTACAGGAACCCTGATCTCTGAGTTACAGTTTCTTAAATATCTCAGGTAGAAATAGTAATGCATATCTAGAAAGCTAACTAAGGGGGCATAGATAAAATCATCTACATAGCCCAATCAACTCTAGACCTCGTGAGACCATGAGTACTGATGGCAACAATGCAGATTTCAGTGTCTCCTGCCCAGGGCCTCATAATGGAAGACTTGTAGCTTATTCAAGTCTTACCCAGGTATTGACATCCCTGGAGAAATTGCCCCCAAATTGTATAACACCCAATGCCTTGCTCAGAAGGTCTCTCTGAGCACAAAACTTCCCTGAGCCTGGGCTGCTGATGGACTTTATGGCAAAGCCAATAGGTGTGCTAAGAACATTGGCTTCCAACGCTGCTTGAAGGAACCCCCTCAAGGTGTTTGAGAGACAGACTTCTCCTGAATCCTCCCTGTATTGAAACCAGGAAGAGATCTACTCAGAACTGAAAAGACAGCTTCTTTGTCTCAAACTCTGTCACACTGTGATTTGAGTCCAACACCTGTTTGTGCCCCCTTGGTTTTCAGAGTCACTTACAAAACCAGTTTCTTCACCCTTTATCTGCCACATCTCTCTCCATAAGGCCAAGAGTAATGCACTCAGGCCATAAAGAATGGATGTGTGATCAGGAAAAAATCTCTTAAACTTTCTGCATCTCATTCTCCTGCTATGTAATAAAGTTACTATAGTAATATGTGCAATATAGGGTTGTCATTGTGACCGAATATAAGACAAATGCACATTGTAAGCACGGTGTAAGGGTCAGTGCTTATTAGAACTTACATCATCCTCAGAATTGTTTTAGAATATAGGCTCTGGGAATAAGAGGAAAATGTTGGAAGAGGTTATGTGGTGACTCAAACTATTTAAAATATTATAAGGAGAATGGATTAACACTGTTCCCCCTCACTAGTATTAAATATTCTGGGAAAATACAGAAAAAAGTTAATTTTTTTAGGGATATAGGTGGGAAAGGATTCATATTAGGGTTAGCGTTTTTGAAAGACCTAGAAAAAATGGAGAGATTTTTGAAAGAAGAGAAGATGAGATGGTGAAGCCAGATTGATGCTATTTTGGGCAGTAGAGACAGGTGTAAAATAACGGAATACTGGAGAATGCTGACTGGTATGTGGCATAATGGAAATGGGAGAACAGTGGAAGGTCAAGTTTGAATGTAAGCTTGGCTGGCACTGAATGCAGGCTCAGAAGTTTAGATTTATTCCTCAAGCAATGAAGAAACATCGACAATTTTTGTAAATGGATGATTTTGATGTTTTCAAACAATGCACACTTTTAGACATTATGCTGAGAGCCCCTAAAATTATCTTTTATTCTCGAAATCAACACGTTTGTACCCGTCCAATAAATGATCGTTTTGGTGGGAGTGCTTACCATATAATTTGCAGGTTTGTCAACATCTTCACACAAAAATTTTTGAAATGTATATGTCTTATTAAATTGTACCCATAATATTTCATTAACAGAAAAGTTTTTAAAATAGTGCTGACATATGTGCTGTGCAAAGACTTCATGAACTAAATAAACTTGAGAATACAATGGTTATCATTAAGCTAAGCACAGAGACTACTAAGCCTCCATTGGATGCTAATAGGACCTAAGCCTGTTGACTACATGAGTAATTAGGAAGGAAAAGTTAAAGAACAAAATTAAAGAACATATATGAAATGTGAGTCCATAAAATTTTAAGACTATGTCTAAAAGGTGAACTTTAATTAAAGTATTTGGATTAATTTTTAGACTTCCAGGAATAGTTTTCCTGATAATATTTAATTATATAGATTATTTGAATACATTTGGGTTTGGTTAGTTTTCAGGAACAAGGTGATGAAGGAAAATCAGGGACTATTTAAAACTGATGCTTTAGAAAAGAACCTGCATAGCTACATGAGTGGGGGAGGAAGCTTTTGTTATAACCCAAATTACATACGCTGCAAATCTAAGGCAAAAAGCAGAAAGAATGGCCCTTTCTGTTACTGCGGCGTGAGGAGCCATGAGCAGCAAAGTCTCTCGGGACACCCTGTACGAGGCGGTGCGGGAAGTCCTGCACGGGAACCAGCGCAAGCGCCGCAAGTTTCTGGAAACCGTGGAGCTGCAGATCAGCTTGAAGAACTATGATCCCCAGAAGGACAAGCGCTTCTCGGGCACCGTCAGGCTTAAGTCCACCCCCCGCCCGAAGTCCTCTGTGTGCGTCCTGGGGGACCAACAGCACTGCGACGAGGCCAAGGCTGTGGATATCCCCCACATGGACATCGAGGCGCTGAAGAAACTCAACAAGAATAAGAAGTTGGTCAAGAAGCTGGCCAAGAAGTATGATGCCTTTTTGGCCTCAGAGTCTTTGATCAAGCAGATTCCACGAATCCTGGGCCCAGGCCTAAATAAAGCTGGCAAATTCCCTTCTCTGCTGACACACAATGAAAACATGGTGGCCAAAGTTGATGAGGTGAAATCCACAATCAAGTTTCAGATGAAGAAGGTGCTGTGTCTGGCTGTTGCTGTTGGTCATGTGAAGATGACAGATGATGAACTTGTGTATAACATCCACCTGGCTGTCAACTTCCTGGTGTCATTGCTCAAGAAGAACTGGCAGAATGTCCGGGCTTTATACATCAAAAGCACCATGGGGAAGCCCCAGCGCCTGTATTAAGGCACATCCTAATAAATCCTAGTGCTACCATCCAAAAAAAAAAAAAAAAAAGCAGAAAGAATGAAATGAGGCCCCATAGAAATTGCACAAAGAAAAGAAGGAAGACCAGAAAGGACAGGAACTGGGATGATGGAATGTGGTCCAACTCTTTAGTATGTTTCATGAGGTTTATGTGAACTTGAAAGTAGACAAGGACAAACAAAAAAGGAAAATCACAGTACAATCTGTTTGCGCATTTTCATAAAAGTCCTAAGAAAATATTGTCAAGTCAAAAATAACAGAATATCACAAAATCATGACCCATGTTGGATTTATTCCATGAGTGAAAGTTTCACATTAAATATTTAATGTATACCATTACATTAACAAATTTTTAAAAACAAATAATCATTTTAAGTTGCACAGGGAAAACCCTTTAATTAAATTCAGTGTCTATTCATAATTATATTTATAACAAAATCTCTTAACAAAATAAGAATGGAAGAAAACCTACCTAACCTGGAGTATTAGTCAGAGTCCAATCAGGAGAGGGAAACCATAGAGCAATATGAGTAGAAAAGGTATAATGTAAAGATTTTTTTTTAATCTTAACAAGTAATTGGAATAATGATCAGTGAGATGTCAAAAGAATACTAAATAACCCAGAGAATATAAAAAGCAGCACTACATCAAGGGATGGATATTGTGTCTAAGGAGGATCCCACCACCACTTTTGCCAGAACTCCTTGAAGAGGGAGATAGCAGAGAAATTACTATGGTGCCATGTCAGAAATTTGGTCAAAATCTGGCCTCAGGGAATTCTCAGAAGATGGTTTTGGGGGAAACAACATCAACAACAATAACAACAACCAAAAAACATTCACAGAGAGGTGTCTTGCAGGGGAAGCTATTCCTTGAGACAATACAAGATAGAAGTCAGTGGAAGCTGCTGATCACTGGTTGGTACTGGCTTCCAGCCTGCCAATAGCCTAGTGCTGAAAGAGCTGGATATTGGGGAAGTTGATGTTGATGCAGCACCAATGCCTAGGAACCTGGCCCCAGAAGGCTACAGTGCAAAGAGCAAGACTGCATTTACAGGCGGGGCACATTGGTGCATGCCTGTAATCCCAGCAGCTCAGCAGCTCAGAGGCTGAGGAAGGAGGATTGCAAGTTCAAAGTCAGCCTCAGCAGAAGCAAGGCATTAAGCAACTCAGTGAAATGCTGTCTCTAAAAAAAAATACAAATTAGGGCTGGGGATGTGGCTCAGTGGCTGAGTGCCCCCGAGTTCAATCCCTGGTACCCTCACTCCCCCCACCAAAAAAACCAAAAAAAACCCAAAACCACAAAAAACTGCCTTTGCTTCAATTGCTGGGTACTACAGAATCCAATGATCAGGAGGAGCAGGTGCAGTTAGCACCCTGCCATCAGGAAGGAAAACACTTCCTTCCTACAGTATCACTCCATAACCTTCTACCAGCAAAGTTTAACACCAGCTTTCCAAAGGAAAAACATTTAAAGGATATATTCCATTTTCGCAGAGCAGACAATGAGAGGTGTGTGTGGAACTGAAAGGCAATAATTTGATAACTAGTGCAGCTAGTAATAGAAATCTAATATAAGTATGCAGTCTATTCAGCAACTAATGTAATTTTACAATGTTTTAAAGCATTCCATTTAAAATCAAGAACAGAACACAGACTCTAGCTATTATTGCTTCAATTTAACATGCACCTAAAAGATCTAGTTGGTAAAATGAGATAGAAAATGAAATAAAATATAAATATTGGGATCAAGGGAGACTATTCTTATGCTTTTATTAAAAACATAAAAGATACTATAGATAAGAAATCAGAAGTAATATGATTTTTAACCTAGGCCGTCATATCTTTAATCACTTTTGTATGTTGTCCTCTTAAGCAATTTTGAAAGATAATCGGGCCTTTAAACATTAGACTGTGTCACATTTATGGGTTCCATGTTCTCCATGCTTCTAAAGCTAAAGAATATACTCTGAGTGTTCCCTACAGACGTGGAAACTCATTAAACCCTTAGTACAAACACACACACACACACACACACACATAAATGCAAAGAGAAAAGAACTAAAGAAACAGATTATATTAGCCATGGGACCATGGCCCAGTTTTTACTTCATCTGGATATCCGATTCAGCTCTCATTTTTATGGTTTAGAGTCAATATACTACTTCAATATCCAAAAACATTCATTGAGCATTTGTCTGGGTCAGATGATTTTTTTAAATGCTGGGAAAACAGCAGTAAAAAGATAAGCAATGTCCTTGCTCTCTTCAACTTATGTTCAGATTAGAGAAATTCTATGAACAAAGTAAGACAAAGTGATCTATCAAGAGTCTTGGTAGGCTTAGCAAAAGTCCTTCTTCCAACAAATCAACTCAACATATATTGTCAGTCTCATAAGTTTTAGTATAGGTTACAAAACTAAATTTGATATAGCATCCTTAACAAACTCACAATCCCACTTCTCAGTTTCAGTATTATTTAATACCTAAGGTAGTCTCAAATAAGCATATCTCAATTTAAAGCCTTGGTCTACCACTTTCTGGCTCTTCATGAGACATTAAAATAAGGATGGTGATAAAAATGACAATACATATCTCAATACATAAAAGTATGTACACTCTCTTATGGTGGTTATCAGGATTGAATGAAGCACTACCATTAAAGTGTTGGGCACAGTTAATTAAATAAATAGCTTATACTCAATAAATATTGAAGATGATAATTTTATTTTAATAAAAATAATCTTATTTGTATATAAAGTCATACATCATAACTCATGAGAAGATACCCTATCCAAAACATACAGCCAACTCAAATGGCAGACTTGTCTGATAGTTACTGGGTTGGATGAATGAGTTTGTTGATCTACATCCAACTAAAAATCTAAAGGTCTTTGCTGTTAAAGACATTATTAAGGCTAGGGAAACAGTCTTCTGTGTGTTTCTCACCACTGGGTATAGGCACTCCAGTTTTAGTGGAAACACATTTATGGGCAAGTTTACATGGAACCATAGTTTGATTTATACAAACTATACATTTTCAAAGCATGCTATGATTATTTCCCACATTGCCATGACAAAAAGCCAAAGCTGTAAGTTAGTATTGTTTTGGAAATGCTTACAAATTGACTACAAAGAATAAATAGAAATGCTTGTAGAAGTTTTAAAGGAAAGAACAGCAACAACAAAAGTCTTCAAAACCCCCATGCAGTATTTTTATTTTTTGTTGAAATGCTGAATTGACCTTCTGTGGTGATCACTTTAGGTTAAAGATTGGATGTAATAATGTTACCGCATATGCCAGTAGTAGATTACCAGGTTTTGAGAACTGAAAATGAAGTTAAAGGAAGACAGTGACAGACAGAGGGAGGCATGAAAGGAAGACAAGAGTGAAGGTGAAGATGGGAGAGGTCACTTCAGCTCTAGGTAATGACTCACGTGTGTTCCATTTAAAGCTGTAGCTAAGACACTACTGTAAATGAATTTCTTTTCTTTTCCTTCTCACCATCCAGACTCTCTCATGCCCCTTGTCTTACACTACTTTTCCTATCTCCTTTGACTCTTCCCCCAGCCAGGTTTCTTATGTTGACCCTGATACTTTATTAATGTCTATTTGTTAATAGAATGATCTCTCCAGATCATTAGAGAAACTAAATAACAATGTTGTGTTCTCCATCCTTATAGCTATAACACAACTAAAGCCTTACTTTAGAGGGAGGAATTAAGCAAATTATCTAAAAAGTTTGGAATTAAGCAAATTATCTAAAGGTGGAAAGAATAAATGGAGATTTTTTATTTTCTGTTTTTCATCATCAGAAAGAGCTGTGGCTATATTCCCCAGTAGCACCTTGGTGACATCTCCAGCCCTAGGCATTATTATATATAAAACGTAATAGCATAAAATGGTTATAATGGAACTAAGTCATTTTCCACCTATCTAGGAGTCTCCCCTTCCAAATCCCACTTTGATTTCTGCTTGAGGAGTCATTTTTTCCCCATGTGTATGGTCTTTCTGGGAAGTAGTGTCTGCTTCTTGTTACAGAGTCACATGGTCAGATCTTCTCTTTGTGTCTCTGTGCATACAATGTGTAACGTGGTCTAGGCCAGGTCAAAGACATGCATTGTCCCTGGATCAGAATGGAAACTCCACGAGGGCAGCTACTTTATCAACAATGACTGCTGAACATAGATAAGGTACCTGACCTTTGGAAGGCACAAAATATAAATTGCTGGAACAAATGATTGAGTTTCATTTTTTGTGTTTAACAATAATATGGTACTTACTAGACTGCTGAAAGTATTCTATTGTTAATATTTTTAATTCTCAAAACAACCCTAAGAGGTTGGAATCAGTATTATCCCCATTTGAATGATTTATCAAGTTGAGCCACTAGGATGCTAAGCCAGTTCCCCCCAATAGGAGAGCTAAGGTTCACATCTGGCAGCTGGCTCTAAAATCACCTTCTTGGTCCCTCATGCCTTGCATCCTGAATGACTATTTGAATGATTTAATTAACAAGTTGGCTGATAAAATACTGATCCTCTCTAGGTAGTCTGAGAATGCACAGTTTTGAATTTAAAGAGCCAGGATTGCTCATGTACGCCATGACTGCCCTAAGAGGTCCACCCAGTAGCTGCAGGAGCACCCCTCTCTCCAACCTCTAGAGTACTGTGCATAGTTGAGGGTTATCAGGCTGCAGCGATGGTTTATGAGTGTTTATAAAATATTTCATTTCTCTTTAATTTTGTTATATAACTTTGTTCATTTAAAAAGATATCAATTAACTTATTCATGGGGAAAGATTGCAAGGGCTGTCAATGAGGAAAGACCTCAAAAGCACATTTTTCCCATTCTTTACAAAGTAGTCTCAATATTTTATAATGCTACACCAACCACTTTATAGTTACTGCTGTTAAATTTCTGAAATGCATTTCAAATCTTACCTCCCATTCTCTTTAAAAATTTTGCAATATTTGAGCAAAATAAAAATTTTGCTCAACACTATTCATCATCTGCAAATATGATGAATTATGATAGAAAGGATATTCCTCATTTAATCTTCAAAGCCATTTTTATGTTAACCAACATTAAAAGGCTGTGGGTATATCTATTTCTTTCCATTGAGAACATTATTCTTCCCTTGTTATATATTATGTTTTTCCCCCTCTTTGGGTACATCTTAATCCTTACTGAAACAAGTTGCAGCTGTTGTACAAATTCATATTTTTATGTTGATAGGAAGCAGTCAGACATTTCAACTATTCAGTTTTGTTTAAAAGTAAGTTAACAGTTCAGTTCATTCTTAAGAAAACACCAGTGAAGAAATGGTACAAGAATGTGTTTGTGGCCAATGAATGTTTGTGATTAAAAATACTTGTGAAGGCGGCACAGATAGACTTGAAAGGAGATACGAGACCCTGTAGACTGGGAGAACCGAGTTAAGGAAGAATCCACTAACTCTGGAAGTGGTAGCTTTTGACCTTTGGCACTGGTAAATACCAGCCAAATGATGAACAGATTCACTTCTAAGTGAACCAGCCCTTACATAATTTCCTTTCCTTAACAACTCCATGAAGGCTGTGATACTCAGAACTACAGAACCTTCATAACAAGATCCATTTTGATACCAGACTTCCCTGAAAACCAACCACTCTCTCCTCATATTCCTGACTCAGAACCACATTGATTTCCATTTCTGAGAACGTGGAAAATCTTTTTAAAAATCATCATTTTGTATATTGTCTCTACTCACCCAAATTTCCCACTAGCAACTCATGTTTTGCTTAATCTTATAAAATAATGGTTAAAGGCATGCCCCTGGTGTTAAACTGACCAGAGGTGGAGTACATTTAACGTAGGCCTATTAGAAAGTAGCCCTGCCACTTAACACCTGTCTATTCAGGGTAGATAACTTTCTAAACCTCAGTTTATTTTTCTGTACGAAAAGGGATAAAAATTGCCCACTTCGTAGTATTTCAGGGGGCATTAAAGAAAACAATCTATGCCAATACCTCATATCTGATAGTTCATCAATGAAATTCCCCAAAAGTTTAACTTAAAATCAAATATTTAGTTATAGTTCTACCAGTTGGTATGTTAGGACTAATTCAAATTACGCCAAGGGAAAAGAAAAAATTCATTAATCATAATTCAATACTAGAGTATCTTATAGAAATCAAGGATAGGAATGCCACTGCTCTCAGGAAGGACTGGATAAGGAACTTCAAAGCCATCAGGATTCTGTCTCTCCTCCATTCACATGTCTGAATATCCATGTGATCCTTACCTTCCCTGGTTTCTTCTACTTCTCTTAACTGTATGGTAGAAGTCATGACCATAAGTATCTACCAAAGGTTACAAGTTCAGCTATTCACAAAGAAAATTATTTATCTATTTACACGCCAAATCCAAATCCCTGATGAAAAGCTTCTCTAGTCCACTGGCTTAAGGGTCCACTATTGGCCCAGGTACTGAGGCCAGGGGACCCCTTGCTATAATCATGCTGAGGGAAGGGGTAGCAATATTCAGAACAATTTAGTTTCTTGGAAAGGGGTTTCCTGGGTGACCAAGAAAACCACCAGCCTTCTCCAACTCTGTATGCCCAGCTCTCTTCTTTTGTCATATGCTCTTAGAAAGGAGAACTTCCTTTTTCTTTGGTTAATTCTTGGATATTCTGGCTGTCACGATTGCTGACACCATTCTAAACCCAGCATGGGACCCTTTGCAGTGTTTGTTTTATGAGCAAGCTACAGCCATGGCTGTAACATTTTCTCAAAAGTGCTTACTGATCTAAGTGCCTTTTTCTCTCCTCCTCTAGGTAGATTATAGAATCTCAGAAATCATAGAAAACAGAAACCACACATGTATTCACCGCCCCCCCCACACACACACATTTTAATGATGAGAAAACTAAAGTCCAGATAAGTAAAGTCCTTAGCTAAGGTCACACAGCCACTTAGTAAATCAGGAACAGAAGCCAACTCCTGGATTGTCAACCAATCTTCTTTCTCAATAAGCTGGATATCTCTCTATCTCCTGTCACCACTCATGACCTAGGCCAGTTCCTTCTCCACAACATGCAGACTGTTTTTGGGTCTACAACACTGTTCTTTGCCAAAGGTAGCTTCCTTTCTCAACTCACCCTAGTGATGGCTTTGTGATTATATCCAACCACAGCAAAAGCAGTGCTGCACACAGTGGTAAACTTCTATTGCTTTTACCTTGGGGGCAGCAAACTATATGTGAAGGGGATTTAAACTGTAGGTCATAATCATTATCTTTGTTATTCCTTTTTCTTTGATAAGTTCCTTGTTTTTAGTACATATTTTAAACAGCTAAGTATCTCATTAGTGACTCTTTCCAAGTATTTATAGGTGCAGACAGCAAAAAATGCACAGTAGTGAAGAGCTTGTTCTACATTCTGAGACATTATAAGTGTTCCTGTGCCTTTGAAGTTACTTGACATTTTTTTCCCTAATTTCTAAAGGGAAAAGGATCAATCATTCCCGAAAGAAAAAATTATAGAGAACCCTGATGGAAAATTCTTTTGTCTTTTGGTGAGTCTCCAAATAACCCTAAACATTATACTTTTTTAAAACCAAGGAATATTCAACAATTACTGCCCAATGCATAATGTTTCCTTGATTAGGTTATGATGTACTAAGCTCTATGTGTGTGTGTGTACACACACACACACACACACACACACACACATACACACTCCCTATTGATATAATATCTGTGTATTTTTCCTCGTATGTTCATAGTTCATATTGTTTGATTTTGGCTTCTTAGGAATAGTACTCTAATTTTCCAAAGTCACTGTTTCTCCACTGTAGTTCATGGGATTCTAGAAAATTGTCTCCATGCTTATAGCCAAGGGGTGGCTTGTCATCAAGAGACAGCCAATTACAACATCAACATCACCAGGCCATGTTCAGGAATAATTATGTGTTCCAGTAAAAGATACAGAAACTCAATTTTAAGACATTTGCTGGAATAATTGGATAGAATGCTTAAAGTTAAATTGTGAGTTCAAGTTATTGGAAATTTCCAGGAAAGAAAGTTTTCCTGAGATTTGAAACAACACAGAAGAAAGCTAACTGAAAGAGAAATTAAATAAGGAGTTCAGTTGGTACCTATCTGAACACTAGGTCTAGCTTTGTATGCTTTAAAAAAAAAAGTAAGATAGTTTAATTCTTATTTATCAGTTGTAGTTGGAGGAATCCTGATCACATTGATGTAAAAAGTGCTTTTACAGATCTCCACCTGATATAATCACTTTTTGATAGTTTGCTTTTAGAAGAGTAGAACTCATTGAAAAGTAACGTTGGAACAGCACAAGATCCTAAAGAGGAGAATGCCATATTTTCCAAAATTAAAATGCTGGTAATTAATAATAATGCACTGACACCAAAATTGGATTTTTTTAACTGGACTATGGTAATCAAGGTGGGCTAGTCACCCCTCAAAAGATGGAGAACAGAGGGGAAAGTGCACATAGTAAATTTGGAGAGGGAACATCGACATTGGTAATAATGATATTTGCATTCAGTTTTTCGCCTTCGATGATAGGTGGCATGATTCAGTGCATTTGGGGACAGGGAGGAGAGGGGGGCAGGAAAAGAAAATGCAGTGTTCTTTCTTTGCTGAGTTTTCTTTGATTTGCCACCAAGATAGCTGGGCTGAGAGCTCCGCAGTCTGGCTCACAAGTAGAAAAAACCCTTTGCATACGTTGTGTGTGTCCAGAGAAGGTGGTTAAAAGAGAGTAGGAGGGATGAGTTACAGGGTCTTGTAGACATTAGAGCTAGAATGCTAAGAGCTCACAGAAATTGTGAAGAGAACCGTGAGGAAAGGCACCCCTGGCATCGGGAATCTGAAAAGATAGAAGAGGTAAGGGGAAAGGGACACACCTGTTCTGCTGGACCACTCAGAGAGACCAAGGCAGCTGAGCTGGGAGTGACTTTCTGGCCCATGGCATGTGTGTCAGAGGCCACCCACACTGTAACATGAATTAAGGGGAAGAAAGTCAGAATTCTTGAATTTTACTTTAATGTAAATTTAACTATTATATCAATTTTTTATAATACTCTCCTAGTTTGCATATTTTAAAATATCATGTGACAGAAAAAAAAATCCCCAGATATGTGTTGTCAGTACAAAATAAGTCATGAAACAAAACATTGTGGTTGATGTCTTCTTACAAGAAAGACACATTGTTTCTCAACTACTAGATTCCTGGTGATTTACCTAAAGGAAAATTCTCTTCAAAGAATTTGAGCAAAATGCTAGTTTGGTGATATATGACAATTTATAGCATATGACACTGAGGGGCCTTTGACCATGTTGGTTCTGTTAAAACATATTTTTACACTGAAGCATCACTTTAGTATAATTTAAATAGCTAAACATATGCCAATGTTAATATTCGCACTTTATATAGAGAGATTGTAAGAATCTGTCATTTGGAACAAAAATCGACATGGCATAATACTTAATTTTCTAGGAAATATTAAAAATAGAATCTTATTCATTTATATGTATGGCTTGAATTGATACATCTTGACCAATTCTTAAAGCACTTTGTTTTGTAACCAGAATATTATGCATGGGATTACTTGCATTTCAGGAAATAACTACAGAAATTGTAATTATTAAAAAAATGAAAACTTTATTAATTCTGTTATTAGAATTATTTTATTAATTCTAATATGATTTTCATAAAATGCTTCTTGTGCTTAATAGAGCCCAGTGTACTAATTAATTTTGTTAAGCCCTTTTCTTTCAAAAGCTAGAGAGGATATTAAGAAGTAAAAATAAATTTGGATTCTCACAAGATTATCACAATTAGTAGACAAAAATCATATATTAAATATTTTAATATTTCATGATGGTTAAAAGTACATTTGTACAATATTTATGCCTAAACCAACCTGCTTCTAAACTTTTGTGACTAATTTAAAAGAAAGGGGAAAAAAGAAGTAAGAGAAAGAAGATTAGCATGTTTGCCTTTCTTTCCAGTTCTAATGGTAATTCTAGTTCTGTTCTTTGTCTAGGATAAGGGACACAGATATCCAGAATGAAATTTACAAAAACATGATACAGACTTAATGATGCAACAGTTTGGAATACCATAAGAGAAATCCAGCACTCCTGCACTACTCTTTTTTGAGATTTGAGAGAAATAGGACCTATTTTTAAGATAGAAACAAGATTCAATTAGCCAAGTTGTTTTCCAGAATATTGACTTTCGGATGGGATTCTCTGCCTTGAATCTCCCTTTTAAAACATCCTCAAAGTCCCATTTAATCCACAAAACCCTCCCTAACAATCCTGCTCTGCTCTTGTCCCAGCTATTTTTAGACAATAGTTATAAAATGAGAAAGTATAAAGGACCAGAAGTGTTGATCACCATCTTTAACACTAAAAACACATTGCTAATTGATGTTGTAAGGGTCATGGCTTTTCCTTGACCTGTAGTTTTTATTCAGTCTTCCTACTTTATCTATTTTTATCACTCAGACCCTATTATCATCTTACAGAGAATTTTTTTCCTTTCATGCTTCTAAAATTTATCTCCTGTGTGCAAGAGTTTGTCCCACTGCCTCTTATAAATTCTAATATTTATTACTATGTTAAATGTATTGGAGAACATTTTGATTGAAGAATCTGACTATAAAAATCATCTTTTATCATCTTCAAGTCTTTTATTTTTATATTTCTAGTTTCTTTAGAAATGCCTGAGTAGAAATCTAATCAAATTTAACCATGTTTGATGGGTTGAAAGATATATGGTTTGGAAACACACACTGGAAGGGCTGCAGGCAATAATTTAAACAAAGCACATGACTCATTGTTTTAGTGATTCACTAGTCTAGATGGAATAGTTTCTACACACTGATCATAGATGGAGCTATATTAGGAGTTATAGTAATCACAGACGTATCCAATTTCATTACTCCATAATTTTTCTTTCTACACCCAACCAAACAGAAGCAATAAAAATCACTTGTTTTTTTCTACTTAGTCCTTGAAGTAGTGCCATTTTAGAAACTTTATTGCATTTCCTTCTTCTTCAATAGGGAATACCCTTCGATTACCCAAAACATACCACATAATCTGAAACACTAAAATTCAAAAAACTCTATACTGGGGTTTTGCTCTCTGCTTCCCCAGTTCTGCTCCTTCTTTTCGATTTCTCTTTGGGAAGCTAGACAGGCAAGGCTGCAAGTACTAAGGCCTAAACTGATGAACACATCTAAAACTTTCCTCTGAGTGACTGGTTCCCAGATGAGCCCTTCAAGGAGAGGTAACGATATGCAATGGAATTTTTCTGGGAATGTCCCAAGAGACGCTTCCCCTTTCCACTGGCACTCCATCTGGGAGGAGGTGTGGAGGTGATTCAGCCACCTTGACACCGTGGCCAAAAATCCTGGAGTTTCTGGGGACATATTGTTGAGTCTCAGTATAAAACCAATAGAGGGACAGAAAGGACTGGGAGATGAAGGGGAACAGTCCTGGAGACATTTGAGCCCCAAATTCCTACATGTTTGGGGGTCCTGCTTCTGAATGTTCCTGACACTGGTGATAAATGTCCTGGAACTTATAAAACCTCTTGTGCTTTGCATCACAGTCTGAGGAGTCAATTGATGTACAATTAGAGTAGGATTTCATAAAGTATCGGCCAGAATGTTTTCCAAATATGTAACTACCAGGAAATTTCTCATCAAAATAAGTCTTCATTTTCTAATAATTTGGGGAATGCTAAACATAATGCTATGCTTTCTTCAGGAAAATGGTATTTTAAATACTACTCCCTTATTAAAATTCTGCTCTTAGGAAAATAGTCATCATTCATAAGGTTTCTGAATTTTGCATGAATTTACCTGTGATTACTTCTACTTCACATTGGGCCACTTGTCTATGGTGCTCTAACCACATTGGTCTTTTCTCCCTCTAACAGCAAACTGTCCTGCCTGGAGGCTATGGATTTGCATTTACTCTGCCTGAAATGCCCCTCTTTATCTGGCTAATTCCTACTCCTTGCTTCATTTTAGATCTCTCTTCTCATGGGAGGACTTCCCTAAATTAATCCTCAAATTAAATTGATACCTCTTGTTCATTCTCATGGCATCTTGGTTTTTGTTTGTTTTTGTCTTCATAGTACACAACAATTTCCTATCTAAATATTTACATCTTTATTTATTCAATCTCTGTCTTCCCATTATTTTGGGAACCCTACAAGGACAGAAACCATGTCGGATTTGTTGATGTTTCTTTGAGCAGAGCATAGTGCCCTTCTTGGCACACATTAGGAACTAAATAAATATTTATTGGCTGAATGTTATCTGAAACTGCAAAGCATCTTATGATATTACAGTGTTTTAATAAAGAATCCTGCCTTAATTTGTTAAAACCAGAACTACCCAATGTTTTTAAGAAATAACTTTTTGTGAGGGTTTAACATGTGTTAATATTCCTACATGCTGTTATTCTGTAGTTTCCATGTCCAGAAATACTGTTTCATATTGTTTAGGTCATTTGCACTTTAACGACTCAAGTCTTCAGCTTTTAAGCCGGAGCACTGGGTGAGTCTAAGTTTCAGAGGTCCAAAGGAAACAAGGCAACAGTGAGATTTTTGGACATTAACCCAAATTACTTCAGTTGACATTATATGGTATTCATATATAATGTTTCTTAGCTGTTTTTCAGGGAGAGGATTTAAAGTATGTATCTTACATATCATCAGCATGGATTTTTGTATGGTCCTAGCCTCTAAAAACTAATATAAACTCCCTTAGATTAAAAAAGTGACTTAATCATTGTTCATTAAAGAATATGGTTCTGGCTTTCAGTTTTCAGGCATCTCTTAAATTAGATAATGGCAATCAAATACATTGTTATGAGAATTAGATCCTACCCCAGGGTAGATTCTAAAGTTCATATAAAAATAGGCTAAAAGCTCAATAAATGATGAGGGTTTTAGTTATGTCCCCATTTATATTGGAAGTGTATGTTTTGTCAATACAGAACACTTGGTAAAAATGAGTACATTTTAAATAGAATCTGCAAGGAACTTGATACTTGTATTACTTTCCTGTCATAATTTTGAGTTAATTATCTGAATTCTGCCAAAAAGAGATGAGATGAGTCCAGGAATATTTAACATGACCACACACATGAATGATCAAATCCTTAAGCTCGGGTTCCTAACCCTAGAGCACCATGGAGTGCAGAAACCATTGACAGCTTCCATTATCCTGAGCAGGTGTAGAGGAAACTATGACTTCCTCTACTGGCAAGAAGTCTTTCCCAAATGCAGAATTCTTCAGAAGCCAGGAACTCCTCACAAGGCACACACAGGAATGACTTGCTCAAGGAAGGGCTGCGAAAACATTGTCAGCTAAACTTGACATTCCTCTTCCACACGTCTAGATCTACTTTGCTAACTTCATTTGAAGCCAATGGATTTCAAACTAAAATTTACCAAGGAATGTTATGATTTTCCACTTGCGATTTGCCCAACACCATCTGTGATGGCTTCTTTGATGTGTCCAAATTCATTTTCAACAGTTGTGGAAAGTAAGAGGTTTTCTTCTTCTTCTTAGCCCACATTGGAACACGAAACATACTCACTACTCTTCTGGAAGTTGAAGCTAAAGGGCTGGACAACAAAAGAGAGACAGACCCTGCACTGAACCCAAGAGCAAGATAAGAGACAAAGAGTCTCTTTGGTTAAATAATACTCAGGTGTCCTGCAAGAACCTCAGTATGCCAAAGGCTGTTTAGCCATTAAAGACTTGGCACTGAGATCAGATTAATAAGAGTTTTTCCAATGACCTCACTTCAAAAATTTCCAACCTCCTTGGATTTGAAGGTTCTCCAGTTTCATCTAGGGAAAAGGAGAAACTAAACTTCCAGCCTAAAGAGAAAGTGGGTGATCCTATGGGAGGAAGAGAGGTGTGTGCTACGTGAAAGAGGATCTAGTAGGGCAATGGGGAAGGAGTGGAGAGAGGAGTCCTGGAAAGAAACAGGCCCTTGGGTAGCAGGAGAGGAGACTGTGGTTGGTGGAGATGGTCTGCAAGGTGAGGACTGCCCTGAATGGTGGGCCCTGCACTTGGTTGTGGCTGACTTGTTTGTGACTGATCAGCCAGCAGGGAGTTCCATCAGAGATGGATTATACTCTTTCACCTATCCAAAGCTAAAACCAGATTAAAGAAACTTTTAACAAAGGTTAAAATAAACACCTCATACAACCCAGAAGAGTCTGGAATAAATATATTTTCTGTTATTGGAGAAATAAATGCCTATTTTAGGACAAAATTCTAAATCACTTTACACAATATCAAATGTACAGATAGCAAAGGTATGTGCAATTCCAAGCACATGAAAGAAGGTCAATGCATGGCAGAATTTTTTAAAGAAGCTGAAATTACACACACACACACACACACACACACACACTGGACACCATTGCCTTAAGAATGCTGATTCCACTGATAAATCTTATTAATGTCTCATATTTGCTCTGATGCTGTTCTGCATTCTGAAAATAAATGTGATAATTTAAAACAGGGAGCTTTACTATTGAACTCTGATATTAAAATGAGAAGAAAAAGCAAAATATTTGTATTTCTGCAAATTCAAGCCAACTCTGGGGAGGTATTAAGGACTTCACTTCTTTTTTTTCTGGGATTAGTGACAGTCTCACCAATGGCAGTCAGCATTCCTTAAGCCACCAGTTGAATGTCATTTTATCAGGGGTTAGCTACAATACTGTCACTGAGGCTCCTTATTTTCATCTGATGATGCAGAGCAGATTAATGAATACTTGCAAAGCTTCACATGAAGTTGAACTAAATGTTGAAATAAAAATGTTTCATGTAAGACAGACTAAATTTCTTCAGGAAAATCTTCACTCAAATTTAAATATATGAAAAGAACCAGGATGCAAAATCACCAGTCTTAACATTGGAGAAAGGGTAAGAACTGCAAGTAAGAACAAACATGAAGAGAACAAAAGGAAAAAGAAAAAACGGATATCAAGAAATTCAACTTTCAAAACCTGAACTGCAGTGATGCATACCTATAATCCCAGTGGCTCAGAGGCTGAGGCAGGAGGACCGTGAATTCAAAGCCAACCTCAGCAAAGGCAAGGTGCTAAGCAATTCAGTGAGACCCTTTCCCTAAATAAAATACAAAATAGGGCTGCGGATGTGGCTCAGTGGTGGAGCACCACCCCAGTACCACAAAACAAACAAACAAACCTGAAACCACAGTCACCTAGAAAACATAGAAAACAGGAAGTTAACAAAATGAGAGAACTATTTTTTGTTTGGTTTGGTTTGGTTCTGGAGATTGAACCCAGGGGCCTTAACCATTGAGATACATGCCCAGGCCATTTCTTATATTTTTATTTATAGACAGGTCTTGCTGAGTTACTTAGGGTCTTACTAAGTTGCTGAGGCTGGCTTTGAATTTGTGATCCTCCTGCCTCAGCTTCCTAAGCCGCTGGGATTATAGGTGTGTGCCACCATGCGAGGCTAGTTTTTTTAATTTTTATTATTGTTGTTGTTGTTGTTTTGAGGTGCTGGGAATTGAACCCAGGGTCTTGTGCTTGCAAGTCAAACACTCTACCAACTGAGCTATATCTCCAGCCCTTATTATTGTTTTAATATGAGAAGAAGAAACAACAATAAAAGGAATAAAGAGGAGACTAATTCTTATTTAAAATAAAGAAATGGAGGTTTAGGCTACCTAAATAAATGACTTCTGCTTCAGAAGAGAAATTCCAGAATAAAAACACATCTTTGTATTTAAATGTAAAGCAAATTAACAAGGAGATGCAGTAAAGAAACAGATGGAGTGCTATTTTTCTAAAGGAATAAATAGACTTTATAAAACATCAGAAGGCCCTTGCTTATATTAATAGCCAAATATCCATCCTGAGATTCCAGCTACCTAGGTATGAGGGCTGGTCCTCTGAGATGGGTCCACCAGGAGCGTGTTCATCTAATAGCAGGGCCTCGGGAGCGGTGCCACCATTAGTGTCATCTTAAAGAAGAAAAGGACAGCAATTTGAGATAACCCAGTGACATCGTGTCTGTTATTCAAGGGGCAGGCCTCTTTGAAAATGGGGTGGTGTCTCTTAGTTAGCATCTGCCATGTACTGAGTGCTCCCACAAATGACCTCTGCAGCTAAGGTTCATTCGCCACCCATCCTCTGTCCCCAGCTCCTTCCCATCCTCTCTGGGCATATGCCTCAGGTCTAGGGATAGGAACTTGGTCATTTTAAAAACAAAAAACAAAGTAAGAATCCAAAGATGTTTACTCTCCAAATCTTTGTGGAACTTTTTGATTTGTACCAATAAACATAAAAGAAGAAGAAAAAAAATTTTTCTCCCTTAGTACCTAACACATCATGAATCTCTGAGAACACAGCCTGGCACTGACATACAAATAATAGCACCTCAGGGGCCTGGAAAACAAGACCACCACCTCACTGACTGAGCCATGACTGTCATTAGTGCCCTGAGCTGTAGTGCCATAAGCTGCCGATGTGAGGTTTTATAGGCATATGAGACCCAGAAAAAGAAATTTTCTGGGGGAAAAAAATGACACCTGCCACAAGAATGCAGAAGTGACCTATTTGTGGGCACACAAACGAAGACCTCCCAAGAATAGTATGGAGACTGTGAAGGAAAAGCTGGATTCCTCTGAAATTTCTTGTAGAAAGTAGAGCCAGAGGAAAAAAGAAAACATTGGTTACCAAATTCTTGTCCTACCTTGGCTTGAGATTAGAATGGTTTACCAATCAGGGCTTTGTTTCTAAAGCATAAAAGGCATAAACTGCTTGCATGGTTGCATAATTACCTGGAGATATTTTGCATGTTGAGAACAAATATAGTACCTAGAACTAGATTTCCTACTGAATCGAAACTCCAAATGAATTGAAAGTCTGGTGAAGTCTGCTTTCTATAATCAAGACCTGGGATTTGAGAGATCTTTTCTAATACCATAGGGGCTGACCCTAATCTCTGTTTTGCAGGGCCTCACTCATTACAGATTTTCCTCACCCACCTGTCTGTGAAACCCTTCTCACAGTTAGTGTCATCTGAGTGGGTTAGCCCTCTGGAACAGCAATGTCTATGAGGAGTGACTAAGGGTAAGGGCTAGTGCTCTGTTCAGCCTGTATACACGTCATAGTTTCACCATTGACTATTCTAAATGTTCTCCATTCCAGTATCCTTATCTGTTAGGTACACTTAAGCACAGGACCTAAACTCATAACAAAAGTGTATCCACCATAATGATATAAATTACACCTTTACTTAGCTCAATAACATTGATATCATTATGAAGAGTACATAATTTCTTGACTAGCTACCCAATTAAAAAGCCATGCAATTTATGCAGACTCACTACATTGACTTCTATGCTATTGTTAAAAATTGAGAAGTTTTATCAAATATTTATGATCTGCATAATTACCCAGAGATATTTTACAGATTGAAAAAATATATAGTACATAGGACTAGATTTCCTTCTTCCTTCAACACATATTTATGGACAGCTTACTTTGTGTCAGGCTTTGTTTTGGAGCTGTAGATACAATGATAAGACAAACTAATTTTTTTCTTCCCCTCCTGTCCCTTATAGTCTAGTTGGTGAAATAAAAATGTCATAGAAACATTATATTCTAAAAGGCAGTCTATAATGTGAAGAGATGAGAGGCTGCAAATTTAAATAGGTTTGAGAGATAAAATGCATCTTTGAAGAAGGGATAGTGAGAAAGACAAAGGACAAAGGGGGACAATGGGACTTGAAAAGATATCCCAGGCAGAGGCAACAATAGGTGCAAAGGTGCTGAGTCAGGAACAAGTTGAGAATGTTCTGAAAAGAGCAAGAAGTCCAATATAGCTGATGAGAATGAGCAGAAGAGGAGTAGCAAAAGATGAGATCACAGATACATGCAGGAGCCAGATGAGGCTATGGTACATTAGGTACCATGAAAATACCTAATTAAGAGTTTGGGATTCATGTAATAAGAACTCCAAAGCTAAATTGAAAATATGGAACTAATAGATTATTGTCTCAAAAAAAAAAAAAGGAGGAGGAAATCAGAAAGTCTTTTAATTACCTCAGGGTCTGTGGAGGAGCAAATAATTATGTAACTCAAGGACTGCCAGTGCATCTCAGGAAGTACAGCAACATGGTCAAGGGTCAATGGTGAAGGCTATGAGAAGGGGCAATCTGAACCCAAAAAGGGGTCATATGACTCATATTTTCTCTGACTGAGCCCTCAGTTATTAGTTCTTAGTAGAGGGAAGGTGACAAAAAAGACAGGATAACTAATGACGAAGCTTACAGAAGACAGTTGAAAGCAACAAGTCTGTTTGCTTTAATCTTGGACTTACTATGGGAAATTAAAATAAATGGTCTTGTTTGAACATGTATATTTGTATTGGTGCATATTAATCATAAGGATGGTGGGTTTCATTGTGGAATATTCATACATACATAAAAACATAATTTGATCAATTATACTCCCTAGAACCTCCTCCCTCCCCTGATTCCCTTCTTTCACCCCTATGGTCTCCCTTCTACTTTCATGCTATCCCTTTTTCTTCTGTTTTTTTTTTTTTCCTTCTAGTTACCCATATGAGAGAAAACATATCCTTCTGACCTATTTTGCCCAAAAATGTTGTCTCCAATTCCATCCATTTTCCTGCAAATCACATTTCATTCTTTATAATCAAATAAAACTTCAATGTATCATATTTTCTTTATTAATTCATTTGTTAACAGACATCTAGACTAATTCCATAATTTTGCCATGGTGAATTGTGCTTCAATAAACATGGATATGCATGTATTTCTAAAGTAAGCTAACTTTAAATCTTTTGGATAAATACCAAGGAATGGCATAGCTGGATCCTATAGTAGTTCTATTTTTCGCTTTTTGAGGAATCTCCACACTGATTTTCATAGCGGGTATGCTAAATTATATTCCCATCAACAATGTATGAGAGTTTCTTTTTCTTGCATCCTTGGGAACATCGATTGTTTCTTGTATTCTTAATGATTGCCACTCTTACAGGAATGAGATGAAATCTCAGTGTAGTTTTTTTTGCATTTCCCTGATGAATAAAGATGTTGAATATTTTTTCATATAATTGTTGGTAATTTGTACTGCTTTTTTTGAAAAGTGTCTGTGTAGTTCATTTGTCCATTATGTAGAATATGTGATCTCAAAATAAAAATCACCAAACATATGAAGAAAAAAAGCCACATAAATTAGAGTCAGCAGAAACACAAATTGTGGATTCATACTTGAAAAAACAGTGAGATCATCACATACCTGTTACAAAATAGTGTTGACTAGTAATCTTAAAAATGAAAGAAATTATGAAAAAATATAATATACTAGAAATTTAGCATATTTCTATTTATCCTTGTGTGTGTGTGTGTGTGTGTGTGTGTGTGTGTGTTACTGGGAATTGAACTCAGGGGTTATTTACCACTGAGTTAAATTCCTAGAAAAGGTCTCACTGAGTCGTTGAGGCTGCTCTCAAACTTACCAAGATTGGCCTCAAACTTGCAATCCTCCCACCTCAGCCTTCTGAGTTGCTGGGATTATAGGCATATGCCACTGTACCCAGCTTGAACATATTTTTAAAAGATATAATTAGAGCTCCAATTATAAATAAAAAATTAAAATATGAAATTACAGGAATAGGTTATCCACCAGTTTAGACAAAAATTGGGAGACAGAACTGAAAGTCAATTGGATGATCTGAAGACATTATCTGGAATTCAATGCAGAGAGACCAAAAAATGACAAGTTTGAAGAAGATAGGATGAAAATGTAAAGTGACATAGAAAGTTGACTGAATATCTAAAATGAGTTACAAAGGGAAAAAACAGTGTGGACAATATGCAACATACAAAAATATTTTGGGATAGTATTTTCCAGGAAAGATATCAGCTCAGAGATTTAGGAGGACCAATGCATTAGTCAACTTTGCAGTACTCCACAAAATACCCAAGGCAATTAACTTATAAAGGGAAAAGTTGTATTAAGCTCATGGTTCTGGAAGCTCTACTCCAAGTTCAGGAAACCATATTGCTTTTTGGGCCTTAGGTAAAAACCCTGATGGTAATGGTGGGGGCATATTTCAAAACAAACTGCTCATATCACATGTCAGGAAGTAGAAAGAGACTGAGAAACCAAGATACCAGAATCTCCTTGAGGTCATGTCCTGAATGACTTAAAGACTCTCACTAGGCCCTACCTTTAAAAGGTCCACAGCATCTCCCAATAACACCACCCTGGAGACCAAGAGTTTGACACATGGAATATTGGAGACACTGTACATATTCAAAACATGTCAATCAATGAATACTAAGAAGAATAATTTACAAAAACATATATCTAAGTGTATCAGAGTTAAATGCAGTACACTAAGGATAAAGAAATCTCAAAACCAATCAAGGAGAAAAGACATATGACCAACTAGAAACATCAGTGAGATCGACAGCTGACTTTTCAATGTCATCAATGAAACTGAAAGTACAATGCAGTAAAACAATTCAAAATACAAAGAAATAATTTAACTGGCATTTATAATTGTCTATCTAGTAAAACCACATTTTAAGAAAGAGATCAAAATAAAGCAATTTCAAGTACAAAAGAAAAAGCAAAGATTTTAATATACACAAAAAATTTAGAGAAAATTCTAATGGGCATCCTTAAAGATGCAAATATGTAAGAACTTCTGAGGTATAGGCTGAATAGTAATGAAAATTATAGACATATGGAAAAATACATTAATAAGAATTTATGAAAGTTTAACAATAATTCATCATTTGTGGTGTTAATTCAAGATTGAACTAGATAAAGCATATACCATTATCTAAAGCAGTTAAATCCCTCTAAGAAATTTCTATTATTTGGGAGAAGAAAACATTTTATTAGCTTTAAAATTTATTAGCTTACTAAAGTAATTTTAAAATATCTATCATAACCTTTAAAAGCATATAGAATTATTTTTATCTCCCAAATTACTAGAGGAAATACAAAATGATGGGAGAATAACACATTAATGTGTACCCTAAAAAGGACAAAGAAGAAAACAATATTAGAGTAAAAGTGGGAAAATAGTAGAAATCAATCCAAATGTGTTAGTAATCCAATATACAAAAAAAAGTTAGATTTCATAATAAACAAAATCCAATTATGCTGTTTACAAAGAAACTATCAAAGTCAAACAAAAATATAAAGATGACTCCCTAATAAAGGAATTTTATTTGGGAATAAAGAATAGGGTTGCAATCTGGGACTACCCTGCACAGTTCAGGGTAGCCCATGGTAGGTCCAAAGAACAAAGGAAGGATTGGAGGTTTCATTAGGACAGAAAAATCTATGCTAGTTAGTATGAAAGCTTATTGGTGCTTCCTGTGCTCCAGGGAGGCGACTAGCTCTGGGAAAGGGGGCAGTTACTATGTGAAGCTAGTTGTAGGTTGGAGTTGGCAGTTTCATCATCATCTGATAAATTAAAAAAATTTTAAAAATAGTCTTAAATATAGGGCAGGCTGTTTCCTGTGGTTGGTTCTATGACATAGTGCCTGGATCAAGCAAGGTCTGGACCCAAATGTTTTCCTGTTTCGCATGGCCCCTCAACTCCAGATCAATGGAGGTGAGCAGAATAAATCCATTTTGTACAATTAATTTTCATAAGACTAATGAAAGTTAAAAATTTTTAAATGAAGAAACATTTGCTATATAAATCAAGACTAGTTTAGCTATATTAACATCAAAGAAAAACCAACTTTAAAGTAGAAAGCAAAATTAATGATATTTATCTTTAGGGTTATCACTTACTGACAAATTATTTAATTCATAAAGATATCAGCTCCAAACTAGGATGCACTTAAGAAACTTTCAAATACAAGGAGAAAAAAGTTAATCTATCTGCATATGAATTAACAAAATCATTTATGAATGTTGGTCATTTTAATACTTCCATTTTGGTATTGATATGTCAAGCACATAAAGCATATTGATAAAAATAAAATGATTTAGAGGGCACATGCAGATATTCAAAATGTTCAAACCCATTAGCATCTCAATAGTGAATTTCTCACATCTTTATGTACATGCTTATCAACCTCAAATCCAATTTTATCAATCCCAAATCCAATTACAATAAACTTTAGAAAATCTCAATATTTATATATCAAAGAAGAACTAATAGTGAGGTTTAGAAAATACCCAGAACTGATCACTATTTTATGATGATAAAAGTGATATGAGTGGAGATATAAAAAGATGTAAGAGAAAATACTACAAATAATTTTTTGGCAATATATGAAAAATTTAGCTGACATAAAGTCCTAGGTTTCAAAAGAACAAAATTTTCATTAAAAACTAAATAGAAAGTGAGGGGTGTTCCTCAGTGGTAGAGTGCAAGGCTCTGGGTTCAATCTCTAGCACTTCAAAAACAAGCAAATAAACAAACAGAAAAACCTAAAATGGTGTTTTAATTATTTTTCCCAAACAGTATGTCATGTTTTGATACTTTGCTTCACATTATAAAAAGAATCACGTCATTTTTATAAAAAGAGAAAAATCATCTTTTAGACTACACAAAAATTTTAAAAATAAATTAGATGTATAAAGATTAGGAATAAGTGATATTTTCATTATTTTTAGATACTTTGCACTGAAAACTCAAAATTAATTAGCTTTGATAGGAGATTTTAGCAAGATTGATAGATAATTAATATATGACACTCTATTGTATTTCTTTATACCAGAGAGACAAGTGTTAGACAAGAAAAGTTTAAAACCATTTTAAAGTACCTAGGAATAAATCCCGCAAATGATGTCCAAGACTGTTTTGAAGTAATAATAAAATTAGTAGCAAAAATAAAATTTGACAGGAATGTTTTAAAAGTGATTTTAGGGAAAGCCAAAATAGATGCAAACATACAACTTGGTTATGGAACAGGACATAATAGTCTAAAGACATTAATTTCAATTTTCTACTTAAATTTTTCTATAAATTAATGTAAAATCCATTTAAAATACTGTTAGTCTGTTTTCCAGGGCTGTGAAAAAATACCTGATAAAATCAACCTAAAGAAGGAGAGTTTTATTTGACTTAGAGTTTGACAGGTTTCAGTCATGGTCAGCTGGCTGCATTGCTTTTAGGCCTGTGATGAGGCAGAAGCATCACAATGAAAGTGTATGGCTGCATCACTGTAGTGATCTGATTCTAAGTCCTTTGGGTATAGGCCAAGGAGTGGGATAGCTGGGTCAAATGGTGGATCCATTCCAAGTTTTCTAAGGAATCTCCACACTGCTTTCCAGAGTGGCTGCACCAACTTGCAATCCCACCAGCAATGTATGAGTGTACCCTTTTCCCCACATCCTCGCCAACACCTGTTGTTGCCTGTATTCTTAATAAAAGACATTCTGATTGGGGTATGATGAAATCTTAAGGTGGTTTGATTTGCATTTCTCTTATAACTAGGGATGTTGAACATTTTTTCATAAATCTGTTGATTGTTTGTAGATCTTCTTCTGTAAAGTGTCTGTTCATTTCCTTGACCGATTTATTGATTGGGTTATTAGTGTTCTTGGTGTAAAGATTTTTGAGTACTTTGTAGATTCTGGAAATTAGTGCTGCAGCCACATCAATGTTCATAGCTGCTCAATTCACAATAGCTAGATTGTGGAACCAACCTAGATGCCCTTCAATAGATGAATGGATAAAGAAACTGTGGTATATATACACAATGGAATATTACTCAGCCATAAAGAAGAATAAAATCATGGCATTTGAAGGTAAATGGATGATGTTGGAGACTGTCATGCTAAGTGATATTAGCCAATCCCCAAAATCCAAAGGCTGAATGATCTCTCTGATAAGTGAATGATGATGCATAATGCAGGGTGGAAGGGAGGCAAGAATGGAGGAAGGATAGATAGCATAGAGGGAAGGGAGAGGTGGGGTCGGGGTGGGGGCAAGAATAATATCAGAATGAGACAGACATCATTGCCCTGTATACATGTATGAATGCACAGACAGTGTGACTCTACTTTGGGTACATCCAGAGAAACAACAGCTGTACTCCATTTGTGTACAATGAATAAAAATAAATAATTTTTTTAAAAAAAAGTGTATGGTAGAAGAAAGCTGCTTACCTCCTGCTAACTGGGAAACAGACAGAAAGAGGGACTGAAATCCAGACACACCCTAGCAGGGCATGCCCCCAGTGACATACTTCCTCCAAGTTCTATGGAGTTTCCTACCACCTTTCAATAATGCCATCAAATGATTAACCCATCAGTGAATTAATCTGATGAGGTCGAGTTCTCATGATCCAATTACTTCCCAAAAGTCCTACCTCTGAATATTGCCCCACTGGGGTCAAAGCCTTCAACACATGAGCATTGTGGGGACATTCTAGATTCAAACCATAATGAATACCAATTGGGATTTTTTTTTTTCTGAATGTGAAAGTTATATAAAAAATTAAAAATCAGGGAGCTAAGAAAATCTAAAACATTCCTAAATGATTATTTAGGGGAAAATGACTTATTAGATACTGAAATTTTTAGAGCTACAATGTGTTAGTCAGTGTTATAGTGCAAGAAGTTTTATAATTAAACAAAATGGAGAGCTCAGAAGAAACACAAAACTGATGGGAAAAGATTCAATGCAAAGATGTGCTATAGAAAATAGAGTATGGGGGGATAAAACTGGATTTCTAACTCACAATACAAACAAAAATAATTCCAAATTATTTTTGAACTTACATCTAAAAGAAAAAACCTTAAAACTTTTAGAAAAATATGTAAGGGAATAATTTTCTAAGCTTGTAGCTCAGAAGAATTTCTTAAGACTCTAAATATCCAAACTAAAACATTTCTTACAAGTTTGAAAGAAAAAGACAAACCAGAAGAAAAAATAAGTAGACATGAACAAACGTTTCTCTAGAAAGGAAATATGTGAGCAATGTAAATACAAAAAATACTAAACTTTGATAATAGAGAAATAACATTTCACCGTGACCTGACTTGTAAAAAATTTAAATTTTAGGTCTAGAGCCTATGAGATAATAATCCAAAAGGAATTCTTATTCACTATTGATGTGTATAGAAATAAAATAAACTTTTTGGAAAATAATTGTGTCTCACCTGGCAATGTTGAAATGAAATTATGCTAAATCTACAATAGCTATTTCACTCCTAAGGAATATGCCCTAGACAATATTGGCATATACTTACACAGAATTACACAGAACATGAATTTTTATAGCATCATTCATATTATTTAAAACACTGATGCAAACTCAAAGTCCTTCAAGAGAAGAAATTACTTTTAAAGTGGCAATCCATAAAATGAAATATTATACCCACAGTAAAAGTAAATGGACTTCAGCTCTACACACTGAGGTAAATGAAATTTAAAAATATGTACTGAGTAAAACAAGCAAGTGACAAAAGAACAAATACAATCTAATTCCATATATATGAAGGTCAAAACTGAACAAAGCTAAATACCATATTTTGGGAGGTATATACATGTGGGGGAAAATAATAAGAAAATCAAGGGAATGGTTGATTCTAAGTTCATGTCAGTCATTTTACCTCTGGTGAGAGGACCTGATGAGATGGATAGAGAAAGGCATTTGAAGTTTCAGTGTTGAAGGTTGACTGGCAGGTTCTTGAATGTTCATTTTTATTTTTCTCATGTGAACATGCAGGTATATTATATTCATTTTTTTGTATGTATAACATATTTCATTTTTTAATTGAGAAGCATGTGTTTATGTATGGTATATTTTCTTAATTTTAAAAAGTGGGCTGAAGAGTATACCATACTCTCCATCCTATACATGGTGACATTGAAGCAAAGTAGCTACACATTATCAGGGTCCCTGCTAGCCCTGACAGCCCTGGAGCAAGAGAAGCATCTGTAATGTTTTTGTAATGGTGCCATTTCAAGGATAGGGAATCCTACCATCAAGAACAAACAAAGGTCCTAGGATGGTTAGCATGGAACTGGTAAAGAAGACTCCCTTAGTCACTCCTGAATACAAGAGGAAAACCAAACACTTTTTAAACAGGAGGAAAAATATCCTAGCCCATTCAGATTTCAATGATAATGCTGGAGAGGGGATACAGACAGAAGTTATTATTTTGATTTCATTTGCAGTGCCCCACAAGCTGCAGCGGCCAAAGGAAATAAGAAAAATGTGTCAGTGTAATTAAATCAAACATAAATATTTCCCACATTGAATAACATAACTATGCCAGGGTTTCTGATCACTAGGTCCTTCATCTTTTAAAGCAAACTACACAAGACAATCTGCATTTGAAAAATGAAAGTCTATGTAGGTCAGTCACAATTCTGATGTTCTTAAACAGAGCTAAAATTAGCAAAGTACTGCATTGCTTAAGTATGTTCTGAAATTATTAGCACATTCTCTGAGAAGCAAACCTTCTTCCAGGAAGGCTTTTAACCTCAGGGGGGTAAAGTCTTTCTGTTTCTTCTACAACAGCTATAAAATGAGACTAGTATTTCCTGCCTTACTCAAAATATGGGAGTAAGTGATTGCCGAGAATCTTTAAAAGAATTATATCATTCTGTGGAATGAAGGACAAGTAAAGGTATTATATTTGGGCATTTTTTTCTCTAAAAATTGAACTCTTCAATTTTTTGATTGGTATCATTCCAAAAATTACAAATGAGGAAGAAATATGTGTTTTCTCCCAAAGGGCAGTTGAACTTTGTTCAGAATGCTTAAGAAAACATCCGGTGGGATGGAGCTATGTCAACTCATCTTCAGGATTTCTCTTTGAGAACAGTACAACAGTTACAAGTCCAAATGCCAGGAATATTTTTGTATCACTAAGATCTCATCTCCTAGTGGCCACAGAGCAGTTCCAATCAGCTACTGCTAGAAGCCTGGACATGGCTGTTTATTCAAAACCAAACTGAAGGTTAAGGGATAACATAAAATTGTAAGAGTTAGGATAAGCACAGGAACTAAATACAAGGGATATTTTCAGCAGATTTGAAATGTGTGTGTGTGTGTGTGTGTGTGTGTGTGTAGTACTCTTCCACCGAGAAGCATGGAATAGTTACTGAATAAAAATGCCTCATAAGATCTTTACATCCAAAATCGAGCCTTAAAACATCATTGGTCTTTACCAGATGAGAAGTTACTATTTGACCTAGAGTCCCTGTCCCCTCGTTTCCTCTTATCTTGTTCCCTTCCCCGGGCTGTAGCACAGGCATCCTTCTGATAGATTCAGAGGCCGGGACAAAGGTCATGAATGTGTGACTTTACAAAGAGAGGAATTTAAAAGGAGATTACTTGGATAGTTCTTCTGTTCTTTTGATCTCTTAATCAAATTATATGTACAAAAAAAAAAGTTACATAATTTCAGGCATTTAAAACAGTCTTGATTTATTTTTCTAATTTAATGCATTTCAGCAAATACTATTGGTAGCCCATCATGAGCAAACTAATGGGAGATTAATCAAAATTTTGAATATCACCAGCTCCGTGTGGTTGTGCATGCCTGTAATCCCAGTGACTCGGGAGGCTGAAACATGAGAATTGACAAATTTGAGGACAGCCTCAGCAATTCTGCAAGGCCTTCAGCAACTTACAAAGACCCTATCTCAAGATAAAAAATAAAAAGGGCTGAGGATGTGGCTCAGTTGTAAAGCACTTCTGGATTCAATCATCAGTACCAAAAAAACCAAAAAACAAAAAATAAAAAAGTTAAAATATCACCAGATTTAAATATAGATCTGAAAAATTAAATATAAATCAGAAAATTGAGATGATTCATTTGCCATACCTATTACTATACACCAACTCTGTGCCCAGAACTGCACTGTACACTGCAGGACACATGCATTTCCCATGTGAAGCATAATTTAGTGGGATGAGATATTGATGTCCCACTAATAGGCACACCAAGGTCTAATTAGTAACTGTAAGTGCTTAGACCCAAGAACTGCAGAAAAAAGTGTGCAGCAGGTAGATCTTTACCTGGACTGGATGTCAGATAAGGTTTCCAAAAGAAGTGATGGTTGATCTTATATCTAAGGTTGATGAGAAGTCAGCAAAGGATTGAAGATAAAGGGGTGTATGAAGACTATTCTGAACATTTTTGCATTTTTCAAAATTTAAAAGTAGGAAAGACTTTATATTTCAGGAAGGAGAATTTTCAAATATATTTATTAGAGTCATTTATCCTCGTGAACTGAGTTCATGCCCCAGGCTGAGAAAGACTGCTGGCAGAATTGTCAAGCAGTGACTCAACTCTGGGCTAATCATACCCATAGGCAAGGTCCACTGCCATCTGTATAGGATACTTGAAACTTTGTAAGATAAAAAGAAGGCTGAGTTTTTCAAATTCACTCAATTTAATAAACTGAATGTTAGTTTAGATCCCAAGTAATTACATAGAGTTATTTGGTTCATCGAGTTATTTATATCCTCAGCACTAAAATAAAGTATATATTGACAAACAGCAGTTGCTGTTAGTCACTATGAAAGTAAAATAGAATATAACCTCTAAAAATTTCTCAGAGTATCTTCTAATATATGTTAAGAGATTACATACACTATGCACCACTCCAAGAGTCAATCTGCTAAACCCTTTCAAATGGATCCATCCTAGATTCCCCAACACTATTTCCCTGTGGGACATTTAATTTTTGTCTATTATCTTTCTGTTATGATAGATAACAGAACTTTAAGCTCTAGATCAACAGAGAATTTATAAATCAGAAACTTCACGTGTCCAAGATGATGTGACCCTACTCTCAGCTGGGAGCACAGAGGGCATATGCCTGAAGTAGGGTTAAAGAGGCGACCCAAGAAGCAAGAAGGGTGGTAGGGAGTTTGCTGGGCAGGGCAAGAAGAAACTGTAGGGCAAAGCACTGAGGCACACTTGGCATATGGACTTCTTTTCAGGCCATGTTTACCTGAGTTTTTTCATATATTCATTTCTGTGCATAGCAAGATGATGCTGATCTATTCCTCTTCATTCCAATTTCTGTTATGCCTAAGAAAAAAATTATGAAATATCTTATTGACAGCTTTTTCATTGGTTATTTTAATACTGTGTCATTTCAGAGCCTGGTGTATGGAACTGGTAAAATATTTGCTTGATACCACAAAATTCTGTTGCATGTGAGTCACCTAGGGAAGTCTGACCCCACTTCCTCCCACTCCTCTGATGTCCATGTTTTAGTACCCAAGAGGTTCATTTTTTAGCTTCATGGGCTCCATGATGTCCAGTCAAGGGCACAATAGTTATTTCACAGGACCCTTTTCTCCTCAAATCTTAAACATGTGCAGGACACATTTTTCCTTTCACTTGAACTTCCTATATCTTCAACTTTCCCTAGCCTGGATGTTATCATTTTCATCTTCCTATGGAGGGTTTTATGCCCCAGCCACTCTCTTCTCTTTTTCATAAGACATTATGAAAAAGTTGTGGGTTGCAGGAATGCTGTGTGTGTGTGTGTGTGTGTGCGTGTGTGTGTGTGTGTGTGTTTGGTATGTTGTTTTCTTTTGTTTCTCTCTTAATTTTATTTTTAAAATTTTTTATTTGTTCTAATTTGTTGTACATGACAGAAGAATGCATTTATATATTTTGATAGACTATACATAAATGGAGGGTAAGTTGTTTTCTGAAGCATTACATTTCATATAATTTTGGTCAAAGCTTGTGTTTGCCAAAGAAAATTATGGCTTTTTTTTTAGTTCATGGTGGTGTGTGTGTGTGTGTGTGTGTGTGCGTTTCTTTGAAATTGCTCTAATTACTTGCTGTTGTGATTTTTTTATGGTTGAGGCTAGCTAGAGGAAATTCATAGCAAAAAAAAAAAAGGACTGTCTGAAGAACATTGTTTCCTGTCCATTTCTTTCAAGGTATTATAAAAACAAAGGTGAAATTCTGTTCCAACACATGAGAAAAAAGAGGCAGCAAAGATTTTTATTATAGAATTGCACTTCAGAAATTAATTGTGCTTATATAAAGAATATGAGCAAAACTTCTGCCTGGAATGACTTGGAGTCATCTCAAAGGGTTTGATATCAGTTAATGTTTCTCCTGAAATTTACACGCTTAAGGCATATAAACAATGAAACATAACATAGACCCTTGTGCAAAATTATGCTGGGCTCCAAGTTATCTCAGAGATAAAACTTTTGTGTTTATTACTAACCTACTTCATCTAAATCACAATTTTCAAAGGGAGTAATATTAACTCCAGTGGGACCAAATGTTTCTTGATAGGTGAAAAATCTTAATCATTACAATGGTTTGAGGTTGCATACAAACAGATATCCAGAATACCTGTGGTATTAAAATTTCATGGGGTGAGGGAGAAGTAACTAGGAAAAAAGTCTTAAAAAAGCTCTCATTGGCAGGAGAATTTTGAGACTGAGAAACAAAAATATAAACTAAAACTTAAGATGAATTGTTGGAATTATTAAAAGTTTATTTCTCTTACATTTATCAGTCCTTGCTCTGAAGTTATGCTTCATGTACAGAATCCATTGCCTGTTAGGGTCTTGTTCCTTTGATGATAAAGAATTGTGTCATTTCTCATGGCCATGCAATGTTTGGTATTTCTTAGATGACGTGTTGGGAGAAGGTTATATATGTGAAATTCAAAATGACATTTTTCAATGGTTAATTTCACTGAACCAAACTTGGCCTTCTTATTGGTCTACGAAAACCCTAAATGATTGGACTATATTGCCACATAATTCGTAAGTACTTATTATTTTATTCAAACTCATAATTTCCATGCCTACTCAATCTTCAAGATCCAAATCAAGCATCACCCTTTTTTGAAGGCTAAATAAAGCTTCAAGGTCCAAAAAGTAATTATTCCTTCTTTTGAGTTGGCAGGATGGAGTACATATGTCAATTCTCACACTAACCACACTGCATGATAATTATTTGTTTCTGTATCCACCTCACTTTCCTCATTGAGAAATCTCAGTGGAAAGCAATGCCTTATCCATTTTTATTTTTAGACCCTGAATGCTAACTAGCAGATGAGATGTGGTGTTGCAGCTGAGTAATTCTTGGTGCGCCATGTGCAAAGGCAAAAATGGAAGTCCAAGACACCATGTATAAGGATCCCTTTGGGTTTTTGCAGCACTTTTACAAGCAAGATTTCTCAGTTAAATTGCTTCAGTGTCCAACTCGCAACAATCACAAGCCCCCAACATTTTTTTGAAAATGACGGTGCTGTTTTGTGCATACTGCAAATATTTAAAACTAAATTCTTTTTCTTCTTTCTTCATCCTTGCTCCTCTTCCTTTCCCTCCAGTTTGGAAAATGACACCAAATTTCACCAGTTGCCCAAACATGGAAGTTGAGCTTGCTACATTCTAATCTCCACATCATATTGATCTGTTTTCTATCTTGTCAATATTCAATCCTGTTTCATCTTCTGTGATAAAAAACCACTTCATAAAAGCACATCCTTTCAATGGTTGAAATATTAAGTTTGCTCTGGGTGCAAAGGCATTGTTTGTTTCAAGCTCCGCAGCAGGAAGTAGCAGAGTATAATAGTTTGGTAACATTGGGAAGGGATGTACAATGATTTCAGAATCAAATTGCAGCCATTTCATTGTATAGAAAAAGGGAGAACACTGGGAAGAAGGCTTATTAGCTGAATATTTTTGAAGTAATGAAGAATTTTTTTTTTTTTTTTTTTTTTGGTGCTGGGTATTGAACCCAGGGGCTCTTAACCACTGAGCCATATCCCCAGTCCTATTTTATATTTTATTTAGAAACAGGGTCTGACTAAGTTGCTTAGGGCCTTGTCTTTGCTAAGGCTGGCTTTGAACTCACAATCCTCCTGCCTCAGCCTCCTGAGCCACTGGGATTACAGGCGTGTGCCACTGCACCCAGCTGAATTTTTTAAATTTAAGACCCACTCATTGGCTAAGACTTTTCTACACAAAGTGCATAATTGGCTAATACTCATTATTATATATTTACCTCCAGTTTTGAAATATGTAGTTTCAAACAATATATTTTCTCAAACTATTTTTTTCCTTTTTTAAACAATTGTAAACATTCTCTGGTAGCCACAGCACTCTGTCAAGTAATTTTTAAATGGGTCTGTTTCTTTCTGTTCTATGGAATTTAGGTTAGTTATCTTTCCTCATGCCACATAATATTTTTCAAATTATAGTTGCAATTAATACTTTGAAGAATAATCAAATGCATAGACCTTAACACATACTACTGATTTTATTTTCTGAAAAATTCCAGGAAGTCAAGTTGCTGACTCATGAATTACAAGCATTTTTTTTTTTTTTTTAAGTCTTCTCTTGAGTAATGCTGTTTCCCTCCAGAAGGGCTGCCGCAAAGATTTATATGCAAAATATATTAAAGACAATATTTTAAAACCACAGTGTGGCACACCTTCACCACACAGCATGGATGACTTTCAGGACATACCACAGCACATACAATGGCTTGTTATGTGGCAATGAGGAAAGTTCTGTTATGGAAAAGTTTGAGGAAAAGTTACAGGGTAGCTAATGGCAACAGCCTTGATCTAGGGTTCAAACCACAAGCAAGTATTCATGCCTACTTTCCATGCTGGTCACATCAATAGCTTTTTTTTTAGTCTAAGACAGGTTAGCACAATCACGTTCAGGATTGTACATGTGTTTGAGTTCCACAGCACAATATGAGCAGAGCAGCAGAAAAGGAAATAAATGAAAATACACATAAAAGCCTTCCAAGTAAAAACCCTGCACTAAGATTTTTAAAACAACTTTGGAAAGTGTGCCTTTCTCAATAGATGGTCTCCGTATCTACATGTCAAATAAACATCTGTCACACTGTAGAAAGATCTGGGGACTTAATATTAACTTCATCAGTCATTTGCTTCCTTAGAAATGATCCATAGAGAAAGCAGAGCCATTTCTCCCCCATGCTCAAAGCATTTCACCCAGATGAAGTAATAGTGCCTTTATCTGCATAGTACAATTGGGACAAGCTCATGACACATCATATTCTCATAGACAGAAATATGCTTTACAATTCCTTTTTTGTTCCCATTGTTATCAGGGAGAGAATATCCAAATATCCATAGCCCAAGGATCCTTGTTTTGGATGTGGCATTCCATGACACTGCTGAGGGTAACTGGACCCAAAGCTATAGAATCCATCAGGCTAGTCATCCTGCACAACTCCATTTATAGACAAAACCCATAAAATTTTACAGTCAGGAAAGAGACCTTCAAAGAGTTTCATCTGTTCAAAGGATCAATTTTCATAATTAGGCCCACAATTTCAGGCAGCAAAATATGTTTAGTGGGAATATGGCCTGGTGATTATCTATACAAAATAAGCAGCTCTCAACACACAGAGGAATTTGCCCATGCACACTTCTGTTTGTACAAGCAATCTTCTCCTTTGCACAGGAGGCTATATATTGTGCAGACATGGCTCCTTAAAACATTCTGGAGCCACTGTGATTTAGCTGTTTGGTATTCACCTAATGTCAGTAATTAGAGTACAAGTGCTGACCTGAGGGCAAATTCAAGTTCTTTATTGTCTTAGAGCTAAATATGTGTATCTTAAAAACCAGAGTAGTTTAAAAATTGATAGGTTTACTGTTAAAGTGTTCAAGGAAAAATACTCAAGGAATTTAACCTCTATAAGAAGTTTTCCTCCGACTTGATTCTTTTTAAGTCTCCAACTCACAAGCAGCCGATCTTCAAAGAGCCTAAGTCTATCAAGTTTCTCTTCTTCGCTCTGCTTCTGAAATACCTGCTAAAAGCACTTCTGTGAACCCTTACCATATATTTATACAGAATTTGTTGATTCAAAACAGGAAGAAAGGAATAAATTGTGAAAAGCAGAAATCATGAAGAGCGTTAATTTCAAAGAATAACAATAAAAATGTCTTCTCTATGTGTGTGTTGAATAGAGCCCTCCTAAGTTGAAGCAGGACACTGGCAAGAATTTTGCAATTTATTTTGCCTCATCCCTCTGCATTTCAAAAACAAGGTGTATATTTTAGAAAGATCTTCCTAGTGCAAAGAACTCTAACAGTTTCCATTCTTAAAATCTCCATATTTCTATAAGGACTATGTAAGATTTAAAAAAATTCTTTTTAGCCTATGAATTCCTTCACAAATATATGATGATTGCCTGTACTATTGCCTAGCAAGTTTTAAATTATTCCTTACCTCCCTCTTGCCATGTGAGAACTTGGTGTCTTATGGAAAATATGCCTTGAGAGTTATCCAGACTCAAAATTCGGTTTATTTGCTTGCTGGAAACATGGTACCAAGTGTGCATATATAGGGAGGACTTTTAAAATGTCCATAGAAATAATGGCTAAGACCTGTGTAGCAACTGAAATGTGGAGTAGCAACCTATGCAAGGAAGAATCAGGGACAGGAGAGATGGTGCAGGGATATAAGAAGCCATTTTTATAAGCTTAACTGACTCAACAATGAGGGAGAAGGTATATTTTCTTAGAAAACAGTTTTATTTAATAGTTTCTTGAAATGTTAGTGACAGATATGACTGTTCACAAAGCAGATTAAAAAGTGATAAATGAGAAAAAGCAAAGATAACAGCTAACAGAACAGGGCACTAAAATTTATCATCAGCAGTAAGTACAGCTCATGAATCAAGATGTTAATGCTCTGTCTCATATAGAAAACAAATAGTGTGACTCATCTATTAATTCTGACCGAAAATGAGAACGTTTTATGTGTCTTCCTAAGATATTTCTAATATACACTTCTTCCAAGTAGCTAAGAACAAATCACACAATGAATGTTTGAAGAAATGACAGTTTGGGGCTTGGAGTAAAGTAAGTGTCCAAAGCATAACATAACAACCATTATAGAAAGCAGTATGGAGATTCCTCAGAAATCTTGGAGTGGAACCACCATTTGACACAGCTATTAAACTCCTCAGTTTATATCCCGAGGATTTAAAATCAGCAAAGTACAGTGATGCAGCCACATCAATGTTTATAAGAGCTCAATTCACAATATCCAAACCATGAAACCAACCTAGATACCCTTCAACAGATGAATGGATAAAGAAAATGTGATATATATACACAAGGGAATATTACTCAGCCTTAAAGAAGAAATTATGGCATTTGCAGGTAAATGGATGGAGCTGGAGAATATCATGCTAAGTGAAATAAGCCAATCCCCAAAAACCAAAGCCTGAATGTTTTCTCTGATATGCAGATGTTAATTCACAATCAGGGGAGAAAGTAGGGGAGAATAGAATTACTTTGCATTAGGCAGAAGGGAGTGAAAGGAGGGGAGTGGCAATGGGGGTAGAAAGGACAGTAGAATGAATCAAACTTTATTATCCTATGTACATATATGAGTAAACAACCAGTGTGATTCTACATCATGTACAACCAGAAGTTATTCTCCATTTATGTATGATGTGTCAAGATGCATTCTACTGTCATATATAACTAATTAGAAAAAATTTTTTAAAAAGAGAAAGAAAAAAAGTCTCTACTGAAAAAAAAAAAATCCCAGACCAGGCACAGTGGCACATGCCTCTAATCCCAGTAACTTTGAGGCAGGAGGATCACAGGTTCAAAGCCAGACTCAGCATCTTAGTGAGGCCCTAAGTAACTTAGGGAGACCATGTTTTAAAATAAAAAAGGGCAAGGGATGTGGTTCAGTGATAAAGTACAAAGCACCCTTGGGTTTAACCCTCAGTATCAAAAGGAAAAGAATACCCAGAAAGGAAAGTAACATGCTCCTAACTCATAAAGCAGAAAAGGTAAAAAGCACAGAAAGACAGACTTCAGAGCAACATAATCCAAGAAAGAACTACATTCAATAACAATTTGAGAAAGAACATTTAGCAACCACAGTTGACTAACAATGAAACTGACTCCTTGTAAAGTTGTGTGCTTCTATCGCAGATGCTCTGCCAGGTCTAGATGACTGTTTTCTAAGGAGGTTGTATGACAACATCGTATACTTCATTTTCTGCATATTTATTGAATGTTAAATACCAAGCATGCTGAGTTATTACAACCATGTATTTATGGAAAAACCATTATTGCAACATACCTGTCACTGGTAAAATGCCACATCCCACCAAAATCAGGAGAAGTGGTCAGACAGAGCTAAGGTTTTACCACCTGCTATGGTTTGGTGATGAGGAGTCCCCCCAAAGCTCCTGTGTTAATGCAGGAATATTGGGAGGTAAACTGGTTAGATTGTGAGAGCTGTAATCTAATCAGCCCATCCCAATTTGAATGTTCTAATAGGCAGGTAACTGTAGGCAGGTGGGGCATGGCTGGAGGAGGTAGGTCAGTGGGGGAGTGCCCTCAAGGATTCATCTTCCTTGCAGCCCATTTCTACTTCTCTCACTCTCTCAGTTTCCTTACCCTGCAAGGAGCTGAGCAGCAGTATTTCTCTGCTGGATCTCCCTGCATGCTGTGCTTCCTCACTTTGGACCCAGAACAAAGGAGTCAGCCATCTATGATCTAGAACCTCTAAAACTGTGAGACTCAAATAACTTCTACCTCCTCTTGTGCTGTCAATTCACCACAGGGCAGAAGAAGGGCAGCCTTTGGGGACACCATGTGATGAATGTCAAGAAATTGGCAAGATGATGAGTTAACAGTCTGGCTAAGTAATCAAACTGGGTGTCTGAAGAGAGCCTTGGTTCTTGTCTACCACCTCTTCTTTCTTGCTCTCACCTGGCTTGAAAACTTAAGATCTCACTGAATATATGTTTACAGGAGACATTTGTGATTTATATGTTTTGTTCCCATGAATTAACTAATGGTGTTGTTTTTACTCTCAAACCTGTCTCAGTTGGAGTACTCAATTGTATTGCCACCTACCTGTGATCCCTGGAGGAACTACAAGTTATCCAAACTTAAGCAGGTCAGAACTGCTTCTTTGCTTTGTACAGAAGAAACAAAATAATGCTTCTAACATTTGATATGCACAAATGTCATTTAACACACCACCATGCAAAGTAAAGAATGCCTATACTCTCTGTTCTTTATGGCAGAACACTTCTGAAGCAATTTTATCTGGCTAATTAGAATTGCAGATTCCCACTCTACCTTACTCTAGATGTTGCCAATATATACATATCAAGGAGACTTTCCTAATGAGGATACTAAATGTTAAATGTGTTATTCAGCTTTCCATTGCTGAAGGAAATACCTGGGATAATCAATTCATAAAGAAAAGGTTTATTTGGGTTCGTGGTTTCAGAGGTTCCAGTCTGAGAGCAATTGTCCCAGTTGCTTTGGGCCTATGATAAGGCAGCACAGCCTGGTGGGAGTGCATGGTGGAGCAAAAAGGAAAAGACAGGGTCCCACAATCTCCTTCAAGACCACGCTGCAGATGCCCTAAGACCTCCCAGTAAGTCCCACTTTTTTAAGGCTATTCCACTGTGCCGTAGACTTGGGTCCAAGCCTTGAACACGTGGGCCTTTGGTCAACATTCCAGATCCAAACTATAGCACTGGGCCTCACCTTAAAATTGTTATTTTGCAACTGACTAAATGTCATGAATAAAAAACTAGAGCTTCTGGCCCAATAGATTTTCCTCAAATTCAACATAGTTATTAATATTGGTTGATTTACCTGTATTAGATGATCCTATGTCTATGAAAAACTGGGCCTCTGAGCTATCTGCAAACTCCTCTACATATGCATCTAGGCCAATTCAGACTTCATGCTGGTAGAATATGCTTCATGCTGTTATATATGACTTTCAAGCCATATATAAGTATGTATGTATATATAATAGTCTGTGCAATTGGTTAACAAAAGATTTACTCCATGAATTCCTGTTCTGGGAATGATTAGTGGCAATGTGTAATAAATTTAATATTTTTAATGTAGTGTGTAAGATACTTAATATAATTTATATTTCTTACATACTACTCAGACTTTCTTGTGGATTTTTAAAAGCAATTTGTTTACATACATATTCAATGCTCTTTTTCCATAAATATTTAAGAAAAAATATTTACAGCATTTTTAAAGTGAAAGCATTTAGTTCCCTTGTAAACATTCTTTCTTTTTAACCTTTAGAAATTTATTGTCCAAATTAAGAAAGATACTTCATCAAAATTTTAATTATTTTATTTTTACTTTACTTACTTTTGACTGCTTTGATAAATCTTCAAATGCTCACAAGGGACTTCAGTTTAAGCTAATGTAATCAACAAACCGGTATTAGATGAAGAATTGGGGTCTTTTGTTTGGTTGGTTGGTTTTGTTATTGCCTAACTCTCTCAGTTCCATTCTCTCCCCCACTTCTTTCCTCCCTCTCTTCTTCCCATCCTTACTTCCATTTTCTCCACCATAGATCCAGAATCACTAGGAAGATTTATGCTCTGAAAGTCATGATACCAAATGGAGAGCACAGGGTCCTCTGTCAGTAGAAATCCCCCATCCTCTGGAAAGTCGCTACAACCAATTAGCTGGAGTTGGAATCACATAGGCAGGATTAGTGCTCCACATGCAGTGGTGTATTTCTTCGAATTGTCTATGAATGGTATCTTTTCAAACTGCACAAACAGCTGATATAAATGTTGATATTCATATGTTATATTAAACTTCCCTATACTTCTTCACTGAGAGTATGTAATTTCTAAAATCTTAGCTTCCATGGCCATTAGTTCCTCCACAACTTGATATGTCATCATGACCCTGGAGATCAGCTGGAAAAGCATCAGGTCACACAGGAAGATTACAACACACAATCCAATGGTCCAACAAATACCACATTCAACACAAACCAGAGGCAGGTAGATAGACATGGGCTATAGGGAGACATTGATTTTCAAAAATTTCTTGTTACGGAGCTAACAGTAAGAACACAATATGTATCAACCAGACCACTTTTTGTTTGCTGGGGATTGAACCCAGGGCCTTGCGCTTGACAGGCAAGCACTCTACAAACTGAGCTATATCCCCAGCCCAATAAATATTTTTAATAGCATAATAACCCCCAAGGTAGGTACTATTATCTCAAGGAAGAAACTGACATTCAGAGAAGTTAAGGAATTTGCCTTCAGGTCTGCCCACTGAGGCCACTTTTTTTCAGCTTTCCTAAACCCACCTGTCTTTTACTAATCTCCATGTGAGATGAGCCACACATCCTTGCTCCTGCTGCCCAGCACACTCCTAGAGAAGCTGCTTTCTTCCTCTTTCTAAATGCTCTTTGTAAACGTCTAGATTTGGCACCAGTGAGGTTTGGTGTTGACCACCTGCCAATTCTTTCTGCTGGTCATAGGCTAAACTCTTTTTGTATTTTGTATCTCTCTCAGCTCTTGAGAATTTCTCTTACTCTTCATTGTAGTCTTTGACTCGCTCAATCTTCTTTTTTTTTTTTTTGAACCGGGGATTGAACTCAGGGGCACTTGGCCACTGACCCACATACCCAGACCTATTTTGTATTTTATTTAGAGACAGGGTCTCACTGAGTTGCTTAGGGCCTCACTAAGTTGCTGAAACTGCTTGCTCAATCCTGATATTTACCTTCTCTTAAAAATTTAAAGATCCAGGAATAAGAGGGCTAACTAGCAAAGGCATTACTCTAGTGAAATGGAGGAAAAGCATATTTGAATGCCTTGGAAAAACAAACAAAGGAAAACATAAGAAACCACAAGTAACAAAAGCAACCTGATGATGACAGCAGTCCCTAGTCTAGGGTGATCCCCAGTCAACCACCTATCCCTTTAAATAAGACTTCCTCTCCCACAAATGTTCTCTAGGCAAAGATTTGATCAAACAGAAGGCTTGATCTTTTCTTCCTCCTGTCCATTTCCATTCACTATGAAAGAGTCTGTGACAGTGGCTTGACATTACAAATTAGGTCCTCTATGTTTCTGTTATAGATAAAACAAAAAGCTACCCATAAAAGTTCTTTTTGAAGAAAATTCATTAGTTTTTGTTTGTTTGTTTTGTTTCTTGTTTATTTGTTTGGTAGTGCTGGGGAACTCAGTGGAACTCATGAGTTTTTACCTACATCAATTCGGTGATAAGGGTAGAGGGGTCAGATTACAGGATGTATGAAAAACCCATATGACATTGCCTGTGTCTTATGGGCCATGGCCACACTCTTGCTATACCACTATAGTAACACATGATGAATTACTAGGGTGAAACAGCAATAAGATATTGCTGCACACCTTTTAGAATGGCCAAAATCTGAAACAATGGCACCAACAAATGGTGGTGAGGCTGTGGGGCTATAGGAAATTTCATTCATTGTTTATAGGAATGCAAAATGGTGTAGCCAACTTTGGAAGATACTTTGGTGGTTTCTTACAAACTAACATCCTCTTACCATATGATCAAATAGCTTAATCAGCCTTCCATTGCTATGATAAAACACCTGAGGAAAAATCAACTTAAGGGAAGAAAGGTTTATTTTGGCTCATTGTTTCAGAGGTTTTAGTTCATGATAGGGTAGCTCCATGATAGGCTAGACCTGTGGTAAGACAGTATGTTATGGTGGAAGGTGTAGCCAAGCAAAGTTTCTTACCTCATGGCAGTTTGTAAGCAGTGTGAGAGAGAGACAGAGAGCAAGAGAGAGAGAGAGAGAGAGAGAGAGAGAGAGAGAGAGAGAAAAGAAGAAGAAGAAGAAGAAGAAGAAGAAGAAGAAGGAGGAGGAGGAGGAGGAGGAGGAGGAGGAGGAGGAGGAGGAGGAGGAGGAGGAGGAAAAAGGAGGAGGAGGAGAAGGGGGCAGGAGGAGGAGGAAGAGAAGGAGAAGGAGAAGAAGAAAGGGAGGAGGAAGAGGAGAAGGAGAAGGGAGAGGAGGAGGTGGAGGCAGCAGTTGGGGACAAAATATAGTTCTAAGGGCACACCCCCAAGTACACTCCCTTCAACTAAGTCCCACCTCCTACAGTTTCTGCCACCTCCCAATAGTCTATTTAGATGATAAATCCATCAGTGGATTGATCCACTCATGAGGTTAGAGCCTTCATGATCTAATCACTTCCCAAATCCCAACCTCTTAACATTGCTTCATTGAGCTTCAATACATGAGACTTGAAGGAAATTCCAGATCCAAACTATGATCTAGCAATAACTATATTTCTTATTTAACCAAAGAACCTAAAAAGCTATGCCCACACAATAATTTGCACATGGATATTTATATGCAGCAGCTTTATTCATAATTACCAAAATGTGGAAGCAACCAGGAAGTCCTTCAGTAGGTGCTGGATAAATAACCTATGGTATATCCAGAGAATGAACTAGTATCAACACTGAAACGAAAACCATGAAAAGACAAAAAAGAAGCTTAAATGTGTATTACTATGTGAAAGAAATCAATCTGAAAGGTCTATGTAGGACATATGCTACATGATTTCAACTATATGACATTCTGTAAAAGGCAAACCTAGGAGACAGTATAAAGATCAATGGTTGCCAGGAGGGAGGGAGTGGTGAGAGAAACAAATAAAAGAAGTACACAGGACTTCTAGAATATTTCAGAAAATATTCTATATGATATTATAATGATAGATATGTGTAATTATAGATTTGTCCAAATCCATAGATGCACAAGAATAAAGCTCTAAGGTAATGTGTTAGTCAGCTTTGCATCACTGTGACCAAAGCACCTGACAAGAACAATTTAGAAGAGGGAGTTTATTTTGGCTCACAGAGCTAATCCAAGGTCAACTCCATTGTTCTGGACCCCAGGTGATGTGAAACATCATGTGGTGAAGGCCAGCTATTTTGCTCATGTTGACCAGGAAGTGGAGTGACGAGGGCAGGGTGTGAGCTGTAGAAAAGATGATCCTTTCTAGAGTATGCCCCCCATGACCCACCTCCTCCAGCCATGTCCCACCTGCCTACAGTTACCACTCAGTCCATTCCAACTAGGATGGACTGATTAGGTTACCCCTCTCATAATCTGATAATTTCACCTCTGAATATTCTTGCACTAACATAGAAACTTTTGTGGGAAACCTCATATCCAAACCATAACAGGTAAATTATACACTTTTGATTATGATGTGGCAGTGTAGGTTTATCAGTTGTAACAAACGTACCATGGTGGTGGAGGTGGGGGATTAGATAATGTATGCATGCCCACAGGAGGTACAGAGAAATCTCTGTACCTTCTCCAATTTTGCAATGAACCAAAAACTACTGGAAAGAAAACAGTCTTAGAAAAAAAGGAAAGTCAATTTGAGACACTTGTATAGAGATCTATTTCCACATCTCAGGTGAGATCTAAGTTGCCAGCTGAAAAGACCAATCACTCAGCTAACAACCGTTTGTGTTTTCAGTGCCACATGAGACTGATTTGATTGATTGTTGCACAATCACTTTGACAGAAATACTCTGGAAATATATATCATTTTCTACTTTTTTTTTAAAGAAGTGGATTATATTCTCTGATATAAAACTTCTTTAGCCAAAAGAATTTAAAATATTATCAGACTATGTATCTATACATAATTCTCACATGCTTTTAATTATTTGCTTGACAAACTAAGTATTGAACATACATTTGTTTACAGGAGACTATTACTGATTAATAATTTCAGTGATCTTTAAGTCACACATCTTTATACAAATATAAATATATACATCCGTTATAGTACTTTCACACCTATGAGTGAATTTATTGGTAAATTAATTTCTTATGTTATATATATTGTTATAGGTTTGAGTATAAATTATGTTCCTGCTGGTTTTTGTTGTTGTTAGCAAGCATCTAATGTGGTTTGGGCTTGCTTTCTCATTTTTTATAGACTGGACAGGCCCAAACAGCTGAGAACAAATCCATCCACTCCATTGCTATTGCTCTTATTTCTCCAAACCCCTCACCTATGGTGGCTGCTTCAATGTCTGTTGGGAGTCTTTCCTCTATATGTTAATAGACTATTTCTCAGACTTTCCTGCCTGCCCAATCTCATATCAAAACATGGAAGGTAGCTGTGGTGTACACCTGTAACCCCAGTGGCTCGGGAGATTGAGGCAGGAGGATCCTGAGTTCAGGGACAGCCTTAGTCACTTAGTTAGGCCCTGAGCAACTTAGCAAGACCCTGTCTCAAAATAAAAAAATAAAATGGCCTGGGGATGTGACTCAAGGGTTGAGTGTCCCTGAGTTAAATCCCTCATACCAAAAAACAAAATAAAATAAACACAGACCCTACTACATGGGAATATTGCTGTCATCTGTTTTCCAACATGACCACCTCAACTGAACTGTATTTGAAACAACTTTGTGAGGCAGCAGATTACTTTGTTTGAGATTTTGCTTTTGATTAGTTTGACCTGGTCTATGAGATTAAGCCCATGTAAATCCTTCTTCAATGTAAGTAATAACTACTGAGCACCTGTACTACACATAGTACAGGGGGTGGGGGGTAACATTTTAAGTACAAAGTGTTTTTATGCTAGTTCCACTATAGTTGTTGTAATCCTGTGAATTGGTTAGTCTCACCCATTCTTGAAAACGAGAATTCAGTGCCACTCATTCTGGCACTGAGAATACTATAATTGAGATATGAGTTATCTGCCAAAGGCTCATGAGTGAGGGCAATGTAAGAAAGTTTAGAGGTGAAATGATTGGATTATGAGATCCTTAACTTAATCCATGCATTAATCCATTTGAATACATTAACTGGGTGGTAACTGTAGGCAGGCAGGTAGGGTGTGGCTGGAGAAGGTGGATCATTAGGAGCATGCCTTTGGGGTATATATTTTGTCCCTGGTCACCAGAGTGCTCTATTTCTTTGTTTACATGCCCTGAGCTGATTTCCTCTGCCATAGCCTTCCACCTTGATGGTCTGCCTCATATTTGGCCAAGAGCAATGCAGTTAGTTGTCTGTGGGCTGAGATCTGTGAAAGCATGAGCCCCAAATAAACTTTTCTTTCCCTAATTGTCAGGTCTTTTGATTGCAGTAACAAACAAAAGCTAACTAAAGCAGAGTTGTTAATGAATCTTGTGCAGCAAGCAATAGAGCCAAGATTCAAATTGTAAAATTGTCTACTCTAAAATCAATGCATTGTTTTATGCATGGTGTTCTAAAGTCAAAAATATTCAACATCAGACCTAAAGAACTCTGAAAACCTGCAGCTAAATGACAGCCCAAGAATTAAATTATATCATATGAATAAAAGGATAATAAGTCAAAAATCATCACTCGATCACCTTCAGGTGACTGATACAATGTGATGAAACTTGAGAGGAGATATTAATGTGGTTTGAAATTGTCAAAAAGGTGGTGGTGAGGGCCTGGGGGTTTTGCTCAGTGATAGAGCGCTTGCCTAGCATTTGTGGGACCCTGGATTCAATCCCCCAGCATTACAAAAACAAAAAACAAAAAAAACACACGAGAGTTGAATTGAACCTGGAAATGAAGGTATTTTGAAAAATAACTGGAATTAAAAGTAACACAAACTCACAAGACAGACAAAAACCTCAAGTGATAAGAGAGATGTTATAGAAGCAATAATAACTAGGTTTCCTGTAAAAGACAGTAAATGATCAAGGAAAAATGGGAAAAACAACAGTGGCAGATAGAATTCCAAAGGTCATTTTATGGTTGATTAAATAAAGCTTTTAACCTCTAATAGCAATTAAGATTCTACCCAACAGGAAAAAAAGAGAAAATCATTGAAAATTTGAGTAAGAAAAAAAAAATAATATTATTAGTGAAAGAGTTAAAATATTATTTTATGAACTGTTCTCATTTAAAGGTGTTTATTAGACATGCTCTATAATTCAGTTATTTATATTGCTTTTCCTTAACTTTATTTTTCTCATATGTAATTTAAACAATTTAATAGGAGGACTTGGTTAGGAAAGGCACTAAGAAAAACAACATGATGAGAACAAGATTGAGTTTGTTCTGGAATAAGCTTGCAAAATATAATGGGAGGGAAAGAAAACTGAACCCAGTAGAGCAGTTTGGAAGCTGGGTAATAACAGGTATGGATTTTTTGGAAGGATCCAACTGTGGTGGCAGGTAGAGACAAAAAGACTTAGGGAGGGTGAAATGGTTAGGCAGGCATCTTCACTTTGGTAACAATGCATGGTCCATTATTAAAGATATGAAGTTAATATAAGCATTTTATTAGCTTATCCTTTATTTTTAAGTGGATTTTCCCATATATTAATTACATGTTTCATAAGATATAATATCATAATCCTTCATGCTAGCCATGAGGAAGTTACAGAGAGTAACCTATTTTTAAGTCTCTATTACAATTAATCTTTACAAAGTTTTAGCTTTCCTTAAAAAAGCAATTTTTAACTGTTCTTTTTTTTGTGGGGGAGGAGACTAAAATTAAATGACAGGTACTAACATTAATTTTGACCAAAGAGTTCATATCATCAGAGTTTAAAAATAAAAACTTAATGCATTCACTGTTCTTATTTTTTTATTGTCATGAACATATAATTTTCTAAAATATGATCCTGTTTTAAGACTATTAAAATGTCAACTAAGCAATGTTACATCATAGCTTTTGGATGGAATAATAAATGTATTTTTTGACTTGCAATGTTAAATTGTGAATTAACATTTACTTTACTACCACAGGAGAAATATTAATTTTTGAATGTACTGACAATTCTCATTAGCAGGATAATCCTCCTATATACAACTGATGCGGTAAAGAAATATTGTTCCTGGGTCTACACTGCAAGACTCATAATCTTATTCTTGAATGTGTTCCATGCTCTTATTTATGAGCTTCTTAATCATTGTGGCATTCATATTTTAAATATGATGTGTAATTTACACTTCTCTAATCTAAATATGGCTAAGTCAAGTTGAGGCTACGTGACCAGAAACAGGCAATGTCTGCTCCTTGAAATTTCATCTAAGAGTAATAATACGTGTGTCAGTTGAGAAACTTAGACAAGTTTCTGGGTAATGTTTAACTCTCAACTTATGTAGAGCTACTTCATTAGATAAGCAGACTTCTTGCAGTCCAAACCTCACAAACCAGCACTGGTAATAAAGAAAAAAGTACTCTTAATAGCAATTACCTTGTTATTGGTGGAGTTTTATATATTTGTTTGTTTTGGTTTTTCTGTTTGGGATGATTTCTTTTTAATGATCAGAAGAGCCAGAAGATGTTTCTAACATCAAAATGAGGAAGGAAGAAATTTTAAAAAGTATGAGTCCCCCTCATACAAAATATCTATACTCTAACTAGATAAGTCAGTGAGTTTAAATAAATAAATAACGTTAAGTCATGTTTTTCCTTATCTATCATTATTCCAAATAATATGATGCCCTGTTTTAAAATACAACCATTACTGGCCCAGTCATTAAATTATGAAACTCATTATACCATGTTAAATCACTCTCATATATATTGTTAGATGCAGAAGAGGTACACTCTCGACCTCCCTGGTAAGCAACCCCAATACTACCCCTTCTTCTCCTCAAGCTTGACTACACAAATATACTTATGAATGTGGAGTGACTTGCCTGAACCTTTGCTTTGAGAGCCAGTTAGGACAAAAGGAGGAATTACAATCTTTCACAGAGGGCTAATGTCACTGAAAATAAGGAACCCCAAACACTGTATCTCAAGAGACCAAAATATAAAACCCACAAAATCCTGGTGATAATTATGACAAAATTATGTTTGATTTGGAAAATATTCTTTCTCTAAATATCACTTTGAAAAGATACTTTTTTCAATACCAATTTGAAATTTTGAGTGTTCCTGAGTGACCCCACAGATACAAAGTGTCTGTGTTATTTGTGACTTGGTTGCTCGGTGAGTAAGAAAGCCAAGCATCCTCTAACAAGTACACACATCTTCTTGAAGCTTTGTGTGTGCCCCTTTACATAAGTTATTCCTGAATTCAGGCACTGTGGAAGGTTCCTGTGGAATAATGGAAATCCATTCTACATGTTGTGATTGGATGAAGACGACTTAGGATAAGAAAAAATCTAAATGTACACAGATCCAGACAGAAAAAAAACTTTACATTGCAGAATCTTAACAGTCACTTGAAATGCCTTGATTTTTGTATTCAACGTCACCAACGAAATTGTTAAATCAGAAGGTCATTCAAAATCTTTTAAATGCAGTATATCACAATATACTGGAGCTAGAAATCTAATTCATAGTAGTGCTAAATTAGCATGCCAAGTGATAAGAAAAAATGATAATAACATGCAACATATTATTGTCTTCCTTTTTATAATGAACAAGTGAATCAGCCTAGACTGTATCTTATAACCATTTCAGTTTTCAACATAAACCATAATTAAATCCTCTAAAGCTCAGTTACAACTGAAGAAAAACTAATAGTAATGTCCCTAAATAAGGATTATCCCTTACCAGCTATTCCATAAAAATGTAATTGTACCTATATATAATATTGTCTTAGAATTAATTGCTTCATATTTTTTCATCTTACCTTGCCAGCAAAACTTATAGTTCTTTAGTGCAGAAATTATGCCTTTATTCATTCAACAAAGATGTATATTTATTTTTCTCCCTGTGCCAAAATGAACAGTGTGGAACTTGTAGTTGAAGCTCAATAAGAAATTATTAATTAGGCTTGCCTATATGATATTTCACTAGGCTCAGACAGAAGTTTCAAGGATGGACATCTGTAATGATGGTGTTGTATTTCATGTAAGGAAATACATGACTATTCTTAGTAATGCATAAACAAACCCAAGAATATGCATGCTTTCATTATTCTTCTCTACCTTAGTTATCACTTCCACTCAACTGATTGCTTCAAATATAGATGTGCCAATGATTCTCCAAGTAAGTGAGGACAATTTCCTTCCATCAGTGTTTTGTTTCAAGCCCACAAATCACAGAGACTCTCATACAACATCACGTCTCATGGAAGAAAATCCCCCTGGGTACAGAGAGAATAAGAGCACCAACCAATGATATGAATGCATCCTCAACTGCAAACAGCAGATCATTTGACCAAAAATGTATTGGTCAAAATTGAAACAATGGACAACAAAATTAATATAAATATAATTGTATTATAACCCAAAGAATAAAGTAAATATCCATGAAATCATGCCAATAAAAATAAATGATTATGCAAACAAACAACAAGCAGACTGGGGGAGAGAATAATTCTCTTACAGAAGAACTCTTAGCAGTAAGTGTTAAATGTATGAAGGAAACAGAAAACCACCATTGGAACACCACAGTAATAACTGCTGTGAGCAAGGCTCACTGATGTATGCTAAAGAGGAAGAAAGCCTGGCCTCAACCTCTCTCCCTCCCTCCCTCAACATTTTTATTAATAACTGTGGTCATTTTAGCATCTCGCCCTATTTCATAGCACACAGTTTTTTTGTTGCTCCTTTCTAGGAAGTGAAGCTATGTACTCTTCTCCTTGAGTATAGGCTGGACCTGGTGATTCAATTTCAAATAACTGAGTACAGAAAAGGAAAAAAGAATAAAAAATAGTGTCTTCACAGGAGCAAAATCTGGCAGGTACCCCCTAACCAAGTGATCAGAGTTTATATCACTCGTGATAAAATATTGACATCAGGAACTTTTCATATGATTACAAGGACATAGCATCACTCTGCATTCTTCCCCCAAATCCATAACCTCAGTGTAGTCATGCGAAAACATCAGGCAAACTCAAGTTGAGGAACATTCTATAATATATGACCAATACTCTTCAAAAGTGCCCAAGTCATGAAAGACAAGGCAGAAGAGGGACTATCCAGGAATATGCTATCCAGGCTTGGACACCAGAAAAGCAAAAAGACATTAGGGAGAAATGAACAGAAAATAACATAGTACCAGTGTTAAGGTCTTAAATGTTGACCATTTTACCAGATAAGATGTACAAAGCTAACCTTAGGGAAACAAGAAAATTCTGTACCATCCTTGTAACTCTTCTTGAACTAAAATTATTTCAAAATAAAAGGATTTTTTTAAGTTGAAAGGAATATTAAATGAAAAAATTTTAGCTCCCTGACTTCTGTCAGTTGTAGGTCACTTATTCAAGCATTTATTCCTATTTTGCAATTTCCATGAGAGCAAGGAACTGGCCCATGTTGTTCAATACCCCAGCCCCAACACCCATGCATGATGAGAGATTTTCAAATTTTGAATTAAAAATAAAATACTGCTTGATAAATTTGTCTTATCCTTATATCTTAAAAGTAAAGAATAATAAGCATAACAATCAGAGCAACAATTCAAGATAGCCAGGGCGTTTTCACATGCTCTCAGTCCCATGGAAGCTTCCAAATTTTCATAAGCCATTTCTCATCCTTCCTAGGTTGGAGGAGCTGAGATGAATTTATAGACAAAGAATCACATCACATATTGTTTAAAAATTCTTTAATTGTGAAGTTAGATGTCACCTTCTGAAAATTCAATGAACAACTGTGGTGGGTTGGTGCAAAAGCGAGCCAGTCAGCATTTGGAGTGATCTGGAACTCATTCCTGATCACCAGGAACTTGTTAAATGATGTACTCTGAGACTGATGGAGCTTTTTGAGTTAACACTCTGCAGGAAGCTGACAGGGCACAGGTTACACTCTGCTTTATCTTCAAACAGGTTTTCAGAGGAAGGGAAAATAGGAGGGAGATTACAAACACCTCTGGTGAGAATTCTTTAAATGTGAGAGAGTTTCACCCTGCTGTCAGAAAGCTTCATTCCTGACACTTTCCTCTATCTAAACAGAATCATCCTTGGAGCATAAAAATGACAGGATATGGCTTTTCAGTTATAGAAAGGCTAACTATTGGTGAAGTGATTCAACCCCAGGAATCTGACACAACAAGGAAAAAAAAAATTCTGGTCCATATTCAAAATGGACTACTTTGGAGCCAAGATGCAAATAATATGTCTGCCTAGCAACTGAATTGGCCAAAATAAATAATGTTTTCTCTTCTGCTTTTTACCTCTCTATAGAATATATAATTCTTGCTGAAAACCAAAGAGAACATACCATATGGATGTTTTTTTTCTAATCTCATAAAATTACAAATAAAACTTTCACAGAATCATAACATCTGCTTCACCATTACCCTGGAGAAAAGTCATCTTTGCAGAATCACACGAGGACATATAGTTTAATGTCCAACTTGCCTTTCACATTTGGTATTCACGTTGTCTTTGAGGGGGTTGGAGAACACCAGCAATAAATACCAGATGAGGAAAACAGAGCCTCTGGACATAAAAAGGCTTTTGCTTTATGTTACTGATAGTATTATCGAAATTGAAGTATGCTGCTATTAATTTGCTCACAAGAATCTGTGGTAAGATTTTTAGTACACACTGTCTTAAGAAACAAATGGTTTGACTAAATGGACCATGGACAATGGAATGCCTTCCAACTGGAGCTACTTAGAAGGTGTCAAGGTAGAAGTGTATTGATGTGTTAGAAATAAACCTGATTCATACTATGCCTTTCTTATATCTCTCTGCTGACTTCTCCAAGGACAGATCACACCTAAATATTTCTCAAACATAAACATATCTTTCTATTCCCAATTGTGACCACCCCACTCCAGGCCAGCATTAGCAAGACATTCTTCTGTCTTGCCAACGTCTATCTAGTGGTAAAAGCTGATAAACCAGCTTTTTAACAACAAAAACCAATCATCAAAACATTTATTTGAGAGTTTTACCAATCTCCAACATGAAAATATTCCTACCATGGTCTATTTCAAAATCAGTTCACAAAGTTCATGAATATTTAACAACTGACACTCTGTACCAGCATGAACTTGCACAAATGGGCCACTTTCTTGATGCATTGTGGGATAGAACATTTCATGTGTAATCTTGCTTAAATTCTTCAACAGGTCCCATTTTCCTTAACACTAAATGCCAAATCCCTCGTGGAATTTACAAGACTGTCTACAATCTCACCCAATGTTATTTCTTTGTTTTCCATTTTTCTTTAATTTACTATGTGATCTCTGGTTGTAGGGCCATCAAGCATGCCATTACTGCTCTCTTCATCTTGAAAATTTCCATTTCTTTAGGTCTCAGCAAAAACATACATCATCTGGGAAGACTTTGGACATCCTTTCCTATCAGAAAACTCCTCAAAGTTTTAGAATTACTTGTTTAATTACCTTTCTAATCCCAAACTGGAAGTTATCTGAAGTCTTTCTGAAAAACCATCTGAAAAACCATCTTCATAACCATCTGAAACCAAAGGTTTAGCAAAAGGTCCCAGTACTGAGGAGGCCCTCATGTTCTGTAAATAGTAAGTGGGGGTTTTCATCTTACATTACCTGCTCATAGGTAATTGTGCAAATTTATAAATCAAATAAATTCATAGTTACATTCAAAATTATAACTTTTGCCATTTGGAGTCAAATAAATTCCAAAAAAGAAATTTCCCCAGATTCTTGAAACAAAAGTGTGGTTTAAAAAGTAATGTATTCTGAAAGCTGAGTCTTATGAAATCAAAATGTAGCTTATAGTGATGACTGAGAAATGCCACCCTTAAAGAGGCTTTCTGAGTATAATACAGGAACACATTCTTTCCTACTCCAGGGCACAACACTTTTGATTCTTGGTTCAGAGCCTAGAACCCAAAGATGAATTTTTATAAACTTGTCAGGTCTGATATGTAAGAGATTCTTGCATTAATAAAGACCTCAGACCAGACGATCTTCAAGTTTGCTTCCAATTCAAGGATTCTGATTCCACAAAATAAATATGGGTGGTGAGTGATGATAGAATTATAAAGTTCTCTTCTTCTGACTCCCCTTGTTATTTTGTCCTGGTGCTCTGGGAATGTCCTTGGAAGTTAGGAGAAACTATACTTACAAATGGGGACACAGTTTCTGAGCATTTCCCAGAAAGAAGGAATAGAGAAGTATGGCAAACAGTGTTACAATACAAACCTTCAACCTCTTATTTAATGTCAGTGTTGGAAAACAAAATCAGCTACAGAGATTTGAAAGACTAAATGTGTAAAAACAAAACATAAATGCTTAAGACACTGCATATATATATTCTCAAAACTTATAGACTCCTAGATGTGGTTTTCCACATAAACCAAAATATCAAAATATCAGAGCAATGTATAAAACATGACTTATAAATATTAAAATGTATTTTTGAAAGCTCAATTCAAATTATAACCCCAGAAATAAGAAACAGCCCTTCATTCTTTCAGGATACAAGTACTCAATACCTTCTATTCGAAACCTAAAATTAGCTCTGCAGGTGGTGTTGGTGGTATACATCTGAGTAGGACTCAGTCCATGCCTCAGGGTATACACAGTGTAATAAAAGAGAAAGACATAGTGTAAATACTTGTAATTCTGAGTGATAAGTACTGTCATAAAAGTATGTAATAGCCATTATTTGGGAACAAGGACTAATACCATGTATTTCCTTTTAATTAGTTATTTAAAAGGCCACAGAATGTTTTCAGGTATGTCTTAACTTATAATTTACAATATAATTTCCCTCAAATGTTAACAAACCACAAACACTGTTAAATGTGCACATTGATTTAAAATCATATCACTATCACATTTTCCAAAGTATTCATGTGAAAACAATGTTTGTATAGAAGCAGAGAGAAAATGAAGTAAAGAAAACTAACGTACAAATGACAGTCAAAATCTACTTACATAGGAGTTCTATTAATGGGGAAATGTACTGCAGATATATTTGAAAAGTAATGTGATTATAAAGGTACGTTCCTCTTCAGTGCTTGTGTTCTGGCCAGGCAGTTTGGGTGAGTAATGAGAGGAGAGATAGTACTATATAATGTAAAGAGATCTTGAAAAGATTTTGGATTTTCCAGGACAAAGACATGAGTGAGGGAAGCAAAACCAAGAGAGGAAGTAAGGATAGAAAAAGTAGGGGAAAATTGTGGAGGAAATATGAATATTGGTAACTATTCACAATATGCACACTCATCAGCATATCCATCACTTGCATAGTTACCTTTGTGTGTGTGTATAATGAAAATATTTAAGACCTACCATCTTAACAAATTCCAAGTATACAACACAGTATTGTTAACTATAATCACAGTGCTGTACAAAAGATCTTCTTAAAGATATACAAGTTTTAATTGTCATCTATATCACAATAAAGTTGGGGTAAAAACTTAAAATACATGAGAATCTAGAAATTTTCATCTTGGTTTTAATTAAATGGATAGGTTTGCATAATGAAATGTGATATGAAGACAGGGCAGAGTTTGTGAGTATGCTGCCACTGTGGTCACCCCACACTTCATTTAATGTTCTGCCACTGTCATCCTGAAATTCTTAATCTTTGAAGATATATTTTGTAGGTCAAGTCCAGTGGGACACGCCCTGGGCGTGAGTAGAAGAGATGTGTGCAATATGTATACCTGCCATCTTTGCTGCCCCATTTGCACATTGTGGCTTTAGTGTCCCCAGAGCATAGAAATCCCACGGACCTCCCGTGCATGGGAGTTCAGCAAGTCTCAGAGCATGGGAAAAGTGAACAAATCATCTCTACTATTGAGTAAGTGGGGCCACTGACAGGCCCCAGATGCCACATCATCCATTCAAACCAGATCTATCTTCATGTGCAAAAAGAAGGCAATGACAGTCCAAGAAACCCAAATGATAAAGACAGTCTATCAAACCTTGTCTTACTATCATCATCTCTGTGTCTTAGCTGACTCTTATGTTACAAATGTTGACATCAAAGGGAAGGGAAAGACAAGATAATACATAGCTTCTTTTCCTTTCAGTTCTTCTTTACTCACCAATAAGCTGGAAGTAGAGAGTGTTGGTAGAATGTACACACAAGAAGAAAGAAAGCCTGGAGTAGTGGCACATATCTATAATCCCTGCAACTCAGGAAGCTGAAGGAGGAGAATCACAAGTTTGAGGCCAGCCTCAGCAACTCAGCAAGACCCTTCAAAATACCAAAAGACAGGATGCAGTTCAGCAGTGGAGAGCCAGTGGGTTAAATCCCCAATGCAATAAAAAGGAGGTGGGAGAAACATGGAGGAAAAAAAAAGAAATAAAAATAGTGGAGAAGAAAGAAAGAAATGAATAGAGTTAGTTTTGTGCAGAATTTTCATGGTTCTGGTAAAAAAATTTATGTGGATGTATAGAGTTACAAAACACAAATTGTGATTGCAGTAATTCTATATATGAAATAAATGCTGTTATATTTGCATTTAAAACTGGCACCATATGATATAAAGATGAACAGTAAAATTCATTCTAATAACTTAAAGCTTTTATTTTCTTTACTTAGAACATCAGTAAGTAGCAAATGGAAAAACACTATAACAAGTTGAGGAGATAAAAAAAAATAAACATTTTAGTAACTTAATAGCACTTTTTCTAGTTTTTTTGAACAAGGGGCCACATCATCTTATTTTTCAGTGGGTCCTAAAATTATATAAGTGGACTTCATCAAGAATGCACCAACAGTAAGGCAGGGGAAGAGAAGGAGGGAAGGAGTAGCTACAGAGTCAAAGAGAGGTTTAGAAGTGAACCGGCAGGGGTACTTCCCAGGTACTCCTTTTAACATCTTCACCTTAATTGTAGTAAATCTCTTGTCACCAGAAAGTGGTGAGGTGAGACCACCACACTGCAGGTATTCCAGAGATTGCAGGGGAGCTGTCAGGGTCTCCTAATCCAGCCGCTTAGTCAAGCACTTGTCCTGATTAACACCTTGAATATTCTCAGCAAGTCTGTGGTTTGGTTTTGGTGCTATTATTGACTTTTGGGGATGGGGGTTGCGATTCTTATGCCAAGTGGCGTCTTCCGCTTCTGAGGTACATTGGAGCATGAGAAATAGCCAGTCTGTTCCAATGTGAATATGTTTCCCTTAATTCAAGAAATTCTGATCCCACTTTGTAAACTGTAGTCTAGCTATTAATACTAAGGACCTAAAAATTGAAATCTACTAAATATTTTTAATGCATCCTTTCCAACATAAAGTTGTCCTTAGAAAATCATAAATGTATGAAAGGGCCAATTCATAGTTTTTAAAATGGTTGTAGCCAAAGCAACTTCTAGAAGCCAAAATAGGTATTTTCAGAATTATTTTCATTGGGAATAACAGAAAAACATCTCAAAATAGATGAAGAATAAAGTGAATACATCTAAAGGGAAAGGGAGCTATTGGAATATCTGCATTTGGGGATTCAACAGATACTATGTGAATCTGTCTTTCTCCCTCTCCTTCTTCATCGTTTTTACATTATAAGCAAGCTAGCTGATAACATATTTGATCTATAGCATGCCAATTCATCAATCTCAATGGAAAGAGAGATTCACTAACATTTATAGTGAAGAAAATAGGGAAGAGTTCCCTGACTGAGATGGTATGTCATATACCCACCCCTTAACCAACCTTGCCTGTTCCCTCTAGGGGGTGCCCAGTCTGAGTCATGGCCCAGTGAAGGCACCCAGAGGACACTCCCTACATGAAATCCCACACCAGAGATTCTATTAGGAGAGCAGGAGTGTCCACTCCCAGGGCCGGAAGGAAGAAGACAAGGGAAGGAGATGGCATGGAAGCCTCTTTGGAATGGTTTCGTTTTTGTGGGCTGATGACATTCAAGCCAATGGCTGCTGAGGATATTCGCAGGTGGACAAGCTGGGAGGGGGAGGGATAGCTGCAGCAAAAAGGCATGTGTGGTAAATAATTGCAGCTTCATCTTATGCTGGGGATCAACATTAACCAATTTATATTAGCTAAAGAAAGTAAACCCGGCTCGATCTGGAATTTATGTCCACCTTTTAACAGAATAGTGGAGTAAAGAGGGTTAATGCAACCACAGAGCCCAAGGAGAGAATGCTGCTTCAGCATAAGTGATCATGAAGTATTCACTGGGGTATGATTTAAAATACCTATTTCTGGTCAAGATTTAGGGTTTGAATCACAGAGAGACTTCCAGAAGACAGGAGGCATGATGTGGCAGTGGGGAGGTCACACAGGGAGTACCACATGCTAGTTGTACGAGACAATTCTCTCTATGTTAAGTTCCATCTCCCTTGTTTTCTGTTTAAGGTTCAAAGCAGGCCTGAGAACTTGATGTTATTACTCCTCATTTTACATTTAAGAAGGTAGATTGCCCAAGGTTACACACAAATCGGAGTCCAATTTTGAACCCAAATCTAATTCTGAAAACCACATGCTTTTGAACGTATGAAAATATGTTACTTGGAAACAGTTGTCAGCCTGAAAAAAGTAGAGGTTTTCTTTTATTATCTTTCCTTCTTAATTTTCTCTAAGATAAAGGACCTGCTACCTGTGAGAGATCAACTTTGGGAAAGTGATCCATTCCTTGGATCTAGAAGCATGGGTCCTGGAAGACGGGGAGGTCATTCATTGAAAGCAACAGGAAAGATGAGAAAGGCCTTCAGAGATGGCCTCAGTATAGATTTCATTTTCTACTATGTGAAAAGGAAGGAGATATGGTACATCTTCCATATCTACACCCAATTAACAAATTTTTTTTTTAGTTTTATATTAAGTAGTTGGCATGAAAAGAAAGAGTGTATTAGAAACTTACATAAACTATTATTGAGGTTTTGGTATGGGCTAAGTGTGAAAAAAGAAATCTAAGTGCCTGAAATACCTAATAAAACCATAACAATATAAACCAGTGCTAAAATACCAAAGGAAAGACCAAATCTAAACTAAAAAAACAAAATCTCACACAGGCCACCTAATTTCATTTGACTATGCTGATCCTCCTAAATTTAAAGGAAGACTATGTTATGGCCAAGTTCAGCTCTTGGTCTTCCTCTTACAAAATTACAGGACACTGTGAACAGTGTGGTTTCTTTCCAAGTGAAAACTTCCCACGATTATGTTCCTAACATTTCACTGTATGAAAAGAAAAACCTAATGTCTCTACAGAAAAGCAGGGCTTCAAAATTAAACCTGCAAAGGTGAATAGTTCAAACTACACAATCTCTCAGTTATTTGGGATGGCCTTCAAGGACACTTAGTTGGAGCCACTAAAGAGCAAAGGTCTTCAGTTTTAGTTTTTCGTTTTAAAAACGTATATCTATATATAAAGATTCAAAAACCCCAAAGGGAGCTGGACAGAGTTGTTCAATCCAGAATAGACATAATCAGTATCCACAAATTTTTATTCACAGATACCTGCAGTTACTCAATCCCTACAGACTAAGTCCTAAATCTTAGAATGGCATACTTGGGTTTCTATCTCCAGGCTTCTACCTACCCTTACATTCTGTGCAAATAGCTTCTTCCTCCTTCAGAATCTAAAGGTGGACTTGTTATTTCCAGATGTACTACTTTTTGCCTTCATGACTTTATAAACACCTACCCCTTTGGGAAAAGAATATACTTTTCACACTTTTAGAATTGGCAAACTCTAATAGTCCATTTCTTTAACTCAAACAAAATCCAGGGTACTGTTACCAAAGGAAAATAATATTCAACCCAACTATCATTTCTCCCAAAGTGTTTTGTTTTTATGTTTTGTTTTTTGCAGACCTCTATTACCAATCTTTTATTACATTATTTTACATTAAATTGCATTAAAATTTTATTTAATCACACATTTTTATTTGATTTACTTCATTTAAGGTCATTAGATTGCAAGTGTCTCATGAGACCTCTCTTATTCATCTTTATGTTCTCAACCCCTTAAGTGTGGGTGCCTTTGTGTCAGAGTAGGTACTCGATTCATTGTTTGCCAATTATTTTTCTAAATATCTACTATATGCAAAACATTCTAGTCACTCAATATAAAGAGACATAAATAATGCCTCTCAGCTGGGCACAGAGGCAAATGTCTACAGGTACAGGGGAGGCTAAAGAGAGAGGATTGTTTGAGACAGAAGTTCAAGACCAGACTGAGTGTATGGACCAATTTGCAACTCCACCAGCAATGTAAAAGTGTGCCTTTTTCCCCACAGCTACACCACTCTGGAAAGCAGTGTGGAAATTCCTCAGAAATCTTGGAATGGATTCACCTTTTGACCCAGTTATCCCACTCCTTGGTTTATACACAAAGGACTTAAAATTAGCATACTACAGTAACACAGCCACATCAATGTTTATAGCAGTTCAATTCACAATAGTTAGACTGTGGAACCAACCTAGATGCCCTTCAACAGATGAATGGATAAAGAAGCTGTGGTATATATACACAATGGAATACTACTCAGCCATGAAGAAGAATAATATTTGGCATTTGCAGATGAATGGATGGAATGGAGAATATCATGCTAAGTGAAATAAGGCAATCCCCAAAAACCAAAGGCTGAATGTTTTCCCTAAAAAGTGGATGATGATATATAATTGGGTTGGGGGTGGGGGGTGAGAGAAGAATGTAGGAACTTTAGATTACATAGAGGGAAATGAGGGGGGGAGGTTGTGGGAGTATGAAAAATGGTGGAATGAGACAGACGTCATTACCCTATGGACATGAATGATTACATGAATGGTATGAATGTACATCATGCACAACCATAGAAATGAAAAGTTGTACCCCATTTGTGTACAATGAATCAAAATGAAGTCTGTAAAAATTTTTAAAAAATATTAAAAGAAGACCAGACTGAGCAACACAGTGAGTCCTAATTTCAAAATAATAATAGTAACAAATCGACAACAATAACGAACTCTGATTCCAGGAAGTTTCCATCTGTTTACAAATGGAAGGTACAGAAAATGATATTTTAAAGACAAAATAATAGAAAATATTTGTATAGTACATGGCATGTGCCAGGAATCATTCTATGTGTTTTAGATGTGTTACTTTACTTAATCTTCATAACAGCATCTATAAAGTAGATAGTTTTACCAGTGAAGAAACTGAGGCACAGAGAGAATCAGGAATTTGTCCAAGATAAGCAGTGAAACTGAAACAAAATCCTAGCTGGTGTGGATTTAGAGTTACTCTCAAACTACATATTATGCTATAAATAAATTATGAATTCAAAAAGTTAAATTTAGTTTTAAAATTTAAAAATTTTAAATTTAAACTCAACTTTTAGCACTAAAATACTATATATTTCATTCAATTATTAGCACATGCAAAATATCTTCATAAAATGTTCAGTATTTTTAATTTCACTTTGAATCAACCTCACATATCTTCTCAACCATTAGATATATAAATTCCTGACAGCTTCTTCTCATGGCCCCCTCAGGAGAAGTAGAAGCATTGGTACCAACCGCCACTTCAACCTAGGAGCTCCATTTTTATTGCCTTTATGTTTTGGGGCTCCATATAAAATTTTTTTGTACTGATATTGTAAAAATGTGATTTAGAAATCACCTTTTTATCTTATAAGACTCAAGAGTAGCCCCAAATTTAAAAAAAATTAAGTAGAATATACCTTCCGAGATCAGATGGTACCATTTTCCTCCTGCTCCCCATCATGTCAATGATGTAAAGACACTTTCCACAGCCATATTTAACCACATGCAAAGTTCAGCCAACCCTTCCATGAACGAGATGTAGACCCTCCATAAACTTTAGCTTTATTAATCAGTCCTGGACCTTTCAAGTCATCTCCTACCTCCTACTCTACACTCTACACTCTATTGGAAATCTGTACTTGATTGCCTCCATTTCTTGCCTACAAAACCTCTTTCAACCTTGAAAATGATTCTATGTGCATGTTTTCTTCAGTATTCATAGTCTGTGAGGTCTTGTTTCCTAAATTGTTACAGGTAAAACTCCTGCCCTGGCCTAGCAGATCTTTCTCCTAACCTTTAGATCACGAGCGTTCAGGAGAAAATTGGTCAATTACAGGGTCTTGATTAAGGCTATAGAATTTTCTGATCACAGATGTCCCAACTTCTGGGAATTCACATTATATGAAGATTCGTATGAAGGTGGCACACACCAATAATCCCAGAAGCTAGAGAAGCTGAGGCAGGAAGATCAGAAGCCCTAAGGAACTGAGTAAGACCCTGTCTCAAAATGAAAAATAAAGAAATGGGCTGGTAGTTGGGAGCATTGTGGGAAGTTGAGTTCCAGAGGCCTATTTGCCCCACCATCAGGACTGATTCTTCCTGACAAACCAGCTCTTCCAAACTCATATCAAAGGTAACTTTGAACTATGGTGTCACTGCTTCTTCTATTTCATGTTTTTTCCAATATATCATCAGGAAATTTAAGCCTCTATTTGTATGTGGTGTAAAACTCGCGAAAGGAGCTGCGGGGCCCCTGTGGGTAAAGCTCCCAAAAGCAGCGGGTGAGTGCACTCGCCAGAGTCAGACAAAAGTGGTTGCTTGATTTTATTGGAATGTGTGTCCCAGGCGAAATCTCCAGCCCCCCGGGGTGAAAGTCGGGGTGGGAGAGCCAGGAGAAATCGCACGTGGCTTTGGCTGCTCAGGGTTTTTATACAGAGGAAGGGGGTCAAGGGGTCCTGCCCAGGAAAAGGTGGACCCAAGGTGGACATCAGGGTCAGCAGGTCTGCCTCATTGGTCACTTCTGGCACAGTGTGTTGCTAGGTGACCGTGCTCCTTCCCCCTGCAGCCGCCCAATTTGAACTAACATGTGGTACTCTTCTCAACTCCAAAAACCATGAAATAGGGCCTCATCATTAAAATGTATCCAGAAATAGAAAATCAAATCAACAAGACCTCCAAACTCTTCTTTGAGATTAAAAGACAAAAACGTATATGAGATTAAAAGTACCAATAGGCCAACACTGGTTTCATAAGTATTGTCATATGTCTTTAGGGTTTCTAAACACCCTAAAGAACATTATGTGCTTAAGGTAGACAAGATCACCCAGAGGGCAACTATTCTATATTCCTTCAATCAGGCTGTGACTTGTGGAAACACACAACCATTGGTCTTAATAACTGAGCAAGAGACACAAGTGCTACTGGATGTGAGATGAAATGGTTGACTACAACGTGTGTAGAAACAAGGAAAGCTGGAAAAGAGATGTGAAAGTAGAGGCTGAAACTGCATGACCACCAAATTCTGGGAAGTAAAATCCAGTGGACAGGTGACAATAATAGTACCTTACGCGTGGTAAGAATCTGAGGCCCTTGTGGTCTCTACAAGAGGCAGTTTGGTAAGGTGCAAGGATGTCTGTAAATCAGTGAAATCAGATAACTGATAAATACTGGTGAAAGATCAATCATGTGTACATCTTTTAAAAACTGGGAATGGAAGTATTATGATTTAGATATAAGGTGCTCCCCAAAAATCTCATGTGTGAGACAATGCAAAGTTTAGAGGAGAAATGATTGGATTATGAAGAGCCTTAACCCATTCTGTGAATTGATCCCCTGATGGGATTAACTAAATGGTTTGAGAGCAGGTATGGCTGAAGGAGGTGGGCTTTGGGGGTGTGCCTTTGGGGTATATATTTTGTATCTGGTGAGTGGAGTCTCTCTCCTTTCTGATCATCATGTGAGTTGCTTTCCTCCATCATACTCTTCCATTACGGTGTTCAGTCTCACCTTGAGCCCTGTAGAATGGAAGTGTCTGTCTATGGACTGAGATCTCTGAAACCAAGAGCCCCCAAATTAACTTTTCCTCCTCTAAAATTGTTCTTGTTAGGTCTTTTACCTGACTAAAACAAAGGAAAAAATCATTTATGCATCAAGGTACAGAGAACACAAATATGCCTACTACTCATTTAATTCCTTACAGGAAAAATTGGGGAGATTATTAACAGGTCATGATGGGACTCATTTATCTGATTATCCACTTCTTGAAGTTTTTTGAATGTAACTTCTTTTTTCTTCCTTTCCTTCCTCCTCGCCTCATTGTACTTTTCATTCTTCCCTTGCCTTGGTCTTCCTTCAACAAATATTTACTAAATTCATATTCCAAGCCAGGAACTTTACTAGACAGTTCATGTTTACATACTATCTCCCCACAGTAATAGGCCAGCCTACATCCCTGAAAAGCAATGCAAATATACCCAATGGGTCTTGAAGTTATTCAGCATAGGATGGAATCCAACTGTGTAGTCTTTGGCAAGTTACTAAATCCTTCTACTGCTATACCCTCATTTATAGCCTGAGAATAACAGATGTCTACTTCCTAAGTTTGTAATAAATATTAACTGAGATAACTCAAGTAGAGAATTTAATATTATCCCTTACATATAGTAATGGTTTAATAAATCTTAGCTATTATTATCATTGATCTTCTGAAGACTCATTGTGGACTCACCATCTACGATCTACACCCAAAGACTGAGTGACAAGTTCTTCTAGAGTTCCGCTGTTCCCATGGTGTGTGGCTGACAGAGATGCACCGTGCAGATCTCAGGATCTGCTTCCTAGCTCACAGCGAGTGTGGATCAGACAGCTTTCTGCTGTCAGTCTCAGTGTCTCCCTCCACTGCAAACAGTGACCTTGACTTCACCCACAGTTGTAACCTTCCTAGGGCTGCCCACATTTAGCCAATGAGTAAAGGGGATGGGATTTAAAGACCCAGGTTGCCAACGGACAGCTCTAATGGGCAATATTTACTCCAGAAATCCCACAGTGTTGTGCAATGCTTTGGCAGAAAGCAGCACATTTTGACTTTTTCCCCTGCCCAATTCGACTTCCTCCTCCATCTTTTCATAGGTGTTCATTCTTCATAAACAACCTGGTACCCAAATTTTATCTCAGGATCTGCTTCCAAAAATCCTAAGCTGGCACCACAATTTATTTGTGTTCTCTTAATTAGCTCACTTCTCCATCTAGTTCACTGACTGGACTATAATGTAATATTTGACAACTATTTAGCTTTGTATTCCCAAACCTAGCACATGATGACTAACTAGAAAACGCACAATCAGGATTTATTCATTGAATGAATTAAAAATAAAACCAGCTTGAGGGGAAAGTTAAAATTAAAAAAAAAAAATCAAACCATCATAAAAAATAAAATTAGGCTTCATGTTTTGTAAAATGCTTCCTATGAATGTGGTAGCAGTTTTTATGAAATGCATGTACAATGTTAGAGTAAGTGAATTTTATTAGTAAACTCAGTGCAGCTCTGGACAGAATCCTCTTAGCCACTTAACAGCTGCAGCAACTTTTTAATTTTTTTTTCTGTCCAGAGCTTACTACATGTACTTGCAGAAATCAAATAATGAACAATGTATGGACGACATCTGGTGGCTTCCAGATTATGTTACATCCACCTTGCCTGGAGTCTGAGCCACAGGGGTTGGTGATCGTGTGAGCCTGTACCTTCTGTTACACTGAAATTCTACACTAGATGCACAGGGGCCGTTCTGCCAGTGCTGGGAGGGAGAGAGCTATTAACTTAGCCAAGATGCCAGTTGTGATGAACATAACAGCCCCATTTTCTAAATCCTTTTATTTATATTATATTTAGAATTAATAATCATTCATCCAATTAAATGTTCTTGCTCTGGGCCTCTGGCCAATTCTATGTCATAGAAGGTGATAAGATCTATTAGCTGTAAGCCTTACATTAGCTAGCATCTGACCCAAGGGAAGAATGTTGCCCAAAGGAGACACCTCCTCTCTAATCCCACACCATCATGACTGATGCTGGAAAATATCTTTATTTCATAGCTGCTGTTGGTCTGCAGAACAGATTTGCATGCTACAGTCAGGACGATAAAGCTGAAAAACTCATGATACTTCTTCAACTATTAGTGAACTAAATTTAGGCATTTCTAAAAATCCATGCAAATATTATTTGGCCTAATATAAATTCATGCACTCATAAGGATTTGAGGTAGGAGTAGCAGACGAAAACTTAATAGAAAATTTTTATGGGATGCTTCTATTATTATAACACATTCTGGTAAACAACTATTTTAACTAGATTGAAAAATACTCTGAGATAAGAAAAGGAAAGGTCAAACTTTCTGTTTTTATTAACAGGTAGCAGGATTAATGTGAAATTCCCTCTATTTGTATTACTTGGATAATTAACTTTATTTTAATCTTAAGTCTGCATGAATTCTTATAGTTTTAGCTGAAGAAAAATGAAAATGTTGAGAGAGGTAGATCGAACGTTGGAGAAATTATGTGAAGAAAAATTAAATTGAATTTAGGAAACATTTTCAAAGTATCTGAAGCTTTTGCTTCTTTGGGATGCATAACAATGTCCACTAAATCTAAATTAAGGTTAGGGGCAGTTCACATGGATTTGAGCTTATGCTACTTTGTAATGGGCTAAACCGCAAACCTTACTTTGAACTACAAATCCTCACAAATAAGAACTGATGAAAAGGTCAGCAAAGTTAATGGCCATTGGAAATCCAGGCAGTTTTACACTCCTCACTTTCAAATTTGACAAGTATCATTGGGTTGAGGTCGACAATGGTATTCAAATAAGAATGTAGCTACATTCCTTATAACCAAAGCCTAATAAGCATTTGGGGAATATGTTATTAGAGGAAATGCCGCCCTTTCAGATCTTTTCAATTTTATTCTACTGTTTAAAAAAATTGGAAGTTTTCTCCAACAGTGATACTGGGAAAGATATCTTTATTAGTTTTCATATAAGTACATGAATTGTCTAAATTAGAATTACTAGAATTTATTGAACGTGGTTCAGAGAAAAGCCAGGAGATTTTCTGGATCAAGTTACCTCACAGCTCATTGTACTCCACTTCATTTATGATGATTTGTGTATAATCTCATGACTTCAGTTTCCACAAGCATTTGATTAGTTAAGAAGGATATGAGACAATACTCATTCTTACTGCCTGCCAGGGAACATGCTATAAATCCCTGGGACAGTAAACTCATCCATCCAAATATGAGTATACACATATTGGGTTTTAATTCTCTTTATTTATCAGGCTTATTATACTATCATGCTCTTTCATTTATCATTATTTATTATGTTTTACCTCTTCTTGAAATTTGAACTTAAAATCTGTCTCAAAGGTTATCTTCATTGCTTCCTATCTTACATAAACATCTGAAGAACTGAAGTAGGTTGAATTTGTGCTTAATTCTCAAGTGCCAGGATTGTATCATATTAGGCAAGATTTTATTAAAGGAATAAATGTGCAGGATTTTAAAGATAGCCAAAGGAAGATGTCAAGAAAGTCCAATCTTGATCGTAACTTTCCTTCAGAAACTCTGAAAATCAGAAGTGAAAAGAAAATATATATCAATACATTGTGAATGATGCTGCTATAATAAACTGAGGACCCCAGGTAACTCTTTAGGGTGCTGATTCCCTTTCCTTTAGATTTATACCCAAAGAGGGATCACTGGGCCACAATTTAGTTCCATGCTTAATTTGATGAATAACATGGGCAAGTTCCATACTGTTTTCTACAATGGCTGTACAAACTCCATTCAGACCAAGAGTGTAGAAGGTTTCTTTACTCTCTTCACCCTCACCAATAATTGTCACTTCTGTTTGTTTGATAACAGTCGTCCTAACAGTGTGAGGTGATAGCTCATCGTGGTTTTGATTTGTTTCCTTGAAGACTAGTGATGTTGAACCCCTTTATATATGTCTGCTGGCCATTTTTATGTATTCTTTGGAAATTTTTCTATTCAATTTTTGCCTATTTTAATTGTTACTGATTTTTTTGTAATTGATTTTGTGAATTGCTAATATATTTAAATATTAACCCTTGGCAGATAATATGGTTTGCAAATATCTTCTCCCAATTATAGGCTGCTTTTTCATTTTCCTGATTCTTTCCTTTGCTGTGCAGAAGCCTTTTAGTTTGGTGTAGTCCCAATTGTTTTTGTTTTCATTACCTGGACATTTGGTTTTATGTCCCAAAAATCATTTCCACAACCAACATGAAGGAGTTTTTTATTCCCTAGTTTTCTTAAAGGGGTTTTATAGTTTCTGTTCTTACATTAAGGTGTTCAATTCAATTTGATTTGATTTTTGTGTATGGTAATATAAAGGTTCACTTTCATTCTTTTGCATGTAAATATCCACTTTATCCAATGCCATTTGTTAGAGGCTACTCTTTCCCCATTTTGAATTCTTGGTGGTACTGGTGAAAATCAGTGGACCATATACATGCTTGGATTTGTTTCTGAATTCCCTGTTCTGCTCCATTATTGTGTCTATTTTTAGACCAGTTCATACTGTTTTAATTTCTATAACTTCATAATATAATTTGAAATCAGGAATGATGCCTACACCTTCATTTAACTTTCTCAGGATTGGTTATTTGGAGTCTTTTGTGGTTCCATGAACATTTTAGGATTATTTTGTTTTCTGTGAAAAATTTCATTGGAATTTTCATAGGGACTGAATTAACTATATATTATATTGGGTAATAGAGAATTTTAAGAATATTAATTCTTCTAATTCATAAGTATACAATATCTTTTCATTTGTTTATATCTTTTCAATTTCTTTTATCAATGTTTTACAGTTTTCCATGTATAGATCTTTCACTTTCTTGATTAAATGCCTTCCTATTTTATTATTTTTATACTATTATAGATGGCATTGTTTCAATGAAAGATGTGACATTTTTTAAATAATACACACAAAAAGCCCTACCTTATTTTAATTTCAATAAATTAACATTTTATAAAATAGACTGGGACCTGAGCAGAGCAACAGCATGCAGGAGAATCCAGTGATGTTGAGAATAGACTGTGGACTGGGAAATTGTGAGTAGGCCCTAGAGGCTGGATTTCTTCCCTGAACACAGGCCCTGTCTGCAGTTTTTTCCTTCCATTTGTGACACCTTGTGATCTCAGACAAATTCTTAAATATTTCTGTGCCTCCCTATCCCCCTCTTTAAAATGCACATACAGAGGACCGATCTCTTGGGGTATTATATATGATAATTCTCACAGGTACTTAACACTTTGACCCATAAGTGCCATCTGATGCATGTTAGCTGTTACCACTATGAAAAGTCTTTTTTCTTTTTTTTTTTTTGATAGGATCAAATGTTGCCAAAACATGAAGAAAATAAAGGACCAGGAAAGAACTACAGTTAATTGTTATGAGATTGAACAAGATTAAATTTTACAGGTTTAAAGCAGAGAAAGGACATTTTCTTTGAAATCAGGAAAAAGACATTTTTCAGGAAATGAGGAAAAAGTCGTTTTGTGGATCAAATGAACATATATGAATCCAAACTCTAGTGCTTAGCAAATAGATCAACAGATGCAATGTGTAATTAGTAATGTTATTAGTACTAATAGTAATGATAGTGTTACATTCTACGTGGCTAAATCTTAGAGCTAAAGTGCTAAAGACTTGGACTTGAAAAACCAAGCTGAGCTCTTATTAAGGAAAATGCCAACTCCCCCTTCCGGCCTTTTGATATAGACCAAGGGTAAAAGCGCTTATCATCAACTTATTAGGTATGTCAATTTAAGTCATTTTATAAAAATGGAAAATTATTTGAAGGAATTAGTGTGTTTTGGGGGGATAGTGGGTAGAGGACATTCACAATGCAATATGGATTTCAAAAGAGGTACAGCAAATGTTGAAATGCTGCCACAGCCATGGGAAATGTTTTTTTTAAAAAAATTGAGGCATAAAGAAAAAAAGAAGCACTAACAGTGATGCAGCCACATCAATGTTCATAGCTCCTCAATTCACAATAGTTAGATTGTGGAACCAACTTAGATGTCCTTCAATAGATGAATAGATTAAGAAACTGTGGTATATATACACAATGGAATATTATTCAACCATAAAGAAGAATAAAATTATGGCATTTACAGGTAAATGGATGAAGTTGGAGAATGTCATGCCAAGTGAGATTAGCCAATCCCAAAAAACCAAAGGCCAAATGATCTCTCTGATAAGTGGATGATGATACATAATGTGGGTTGGGAGGAAGGCAAAAATGGAGGAAGGAAAGATTGCATAGAGGAAAAAGAGGGGTGGGATCAGGTTGGGGGCTAAGAATAATAATGAGGCAAACATCATTACCCTATGTACATGTATAATTACACAAATGGTGTGTCTCTACTTCATGCACAACCAGAGAAACAAAAGTTGTACTCCATTCATGTACAATGAATCAAAATAAATTTTTAAAAATGGAAAATAAAATGATTTTGGGGGCAGAAGATGAGAATCGTACAAAACTAAGTCATTGAAAATTTTCTAAATTTAATAGAAGTTACAGTGGTTCTGGAACTGACCAGTTTTTCCAGCCACTATCTGGGTTGGTCTCAAGAAAGCTAGTGAAGGTTCAGGAAGGAACCAACTGCATCAAATGCACTTGACTGCCTAACATGGCAGAAACAGTGCTATGTGATTCCTAAACCTTTTTATGTCCTCCTCACCATATGCTGGAACCAGTCCCCATCATGTCAGGCAGGTGAGGAGATGAGATTGAATTGTGCCAGTGGAAGATGGCAGGTCTACTGTGCTTCATTTCCAGCACTAGCACCTTTTTGAAAAGTAAACCTTGCACCACCTTCTTTCTACTAGCTGTATGCAAAGGATCCAGTGTACAGTACTGAAGCTGAAGGGGATAACAGAGCCATTTTTTGGAGAGGGTGTGGGTCATAAAATGATAGTATGGCAACGTCCTCCCCTAATCCAACTTTTCATTTGACTGTAGCAGGAGCAAGAGAGAAACTTTCGCTCTGCTCAGACATTCAGATTTCATGAATATCAATATGCCTAGTCCAAAGAGGCTTGTGAATTAATCTTTGGTTTTGGCAGACTGTGAGTAATTGGAAACTTGAGCTAAGTTTCTAGTGGAATGGTGGGGAAGAAAGCATGATTATAATACATTCAAGAGATGATGTGAAGAGAATGTTGAGACACAATTGTTAGTGGAGTTTTCCTCTAAGGGTGGAAACAGTTTGTACATTTGTATAAATATTTATATGCTTGCATCAGTAGCATATGTACTACTGATATGATATGCATAACGAGGGTATGGTAAGCAGAATAACGGTTTCCAAAAAACTCCGAAAGTTACTCCCTGAAACCTGTAAATATGTTAAGGTACATGGCAAGCGGGAATTAAAGTCCAAGTAGAATGGAGTTGCTAATCAATGGTTCCTAATAGGGTGAACACAATTTTAATGGTTAATTTGAATTGTCAACTTGATTGGATTAAAAGATGCCCATGATTAAGAGGCTTCTGGGTGTGTCAGTGAGGGTGTGTCTAGGAATGTTTGGAATATGGGACAGTGAACTGAAGTGGAGCCCCTTCCTAAGCATGGGCAGCACCACCCAATAGGATGGAATAAAAGCTGGAAGAGCAAGGAAGCAGATGCAGATGCAAGCTACGCTCTTCTCCAATGAGTTCTTGATCGCTGCTTCAGTCATCTGAGGATATCAGACTCTCACTTCTTTACTCTTCCAAAGCGGATTCTGCCAGTGATTCTCCAGGTAGTTTCCAGAAGCTTTGGTCTCAGACTAGGGTAGCACTGTTGATCTTTCTTGTTATGGGACTTCTGTGTCTTGGACTTCACAGCTGCTTGTTCTTCCAGCTCTTCAGCTGCAGACGGCCATTGTAGACTATCCAGCTTCTGGTCATGTAAGCCAATCTAATAAATTATCTTTTTATAATCATTCTTCCTGTTGATTCTTTTCCTCTGGAGAGCCCTGACTAATACACCAATGTAAACAAAATAAGACTTAAATTGAGAAAAAGAGGCAAAGAATCAGAATCAGACACATAGCATTAGTGAGAATGATCAGCTGGTTACAGGTGGCTTTGAAGATCAAAGGAACCAATAGCCAATGAAATAAGTCAGCTTCTGGAACCCAGAAAAAGAAAGGAAATATATACTAGCCAAACAGAAGGAACCTAGCTTGGCTGACATTTTGATTTTGGTCCATTTGGACTCCCTTTGGACTTCTGATCTTCAGGACTTTAAGATTAAAAGAAAAAAAAATTGTATTGATTTATCCCTCTAAGATTGGGGTCATTTGTTAAAGAAACAATAGCTTCTAATACAGAGGAAACAATTCTTTGTAACAAAAGCAACCAAAAATGGTATGTCTAAAATTATACACTATTAGGAATACATTGCTTATACGTGGAGAAAATTATAAAATTTTATTTTTCTTGTAAAAGAAAATCCAATAATTGAAACATAATTCACTCTGGAAAGAAATGTGAGTTCCCAAATTTTATAAAGATTTATTGCAATAGTACTCACATTCTCCAAGGCCCCAAGTGTTAGTCATGACTCCTAAACCAGCTCGAACCAGAGTTTTTAATAGTGGTTTTGTATTGGAGAGAAAGGTAAGTGAAGGTAGAAAAACATTGGATATTTTGATGTTTTCTCCCTCCTATCTTTGTTCCTCTCTTCAAATTAATTTCTTTCTACTGTGGACTTGTTTCTTCTGATTCTCTAGGGGAGTGGGTCAGGCTGCTCTGTGATATATAATCAATCAAAAAGTTGATTAACCCCATCTGGGTCATATGACAGTCCCTGAACTAGTGTGTGTGGACAGAGAAATGGATATCATAATTGGTCCAGTCTGAGACATGTGCCAGTCCTGTAGCCAAAGGAGATGAGTCTGTTACCCAAAGCAGGAAAGACTCAGATAAACAGAAGTGGTCTTCAACCTAATAACTTTATTTCTAGGAAGTTACTATAGGAAAACAGATGCAGAAAAAATATAGAAATGTTTTTCATCACTGTAGTATTTATCAAATGAAACAATCTAAATACTCAGTAAGATAATAGGTTAAATTACGCTCTATCCACCTGATAAAATACTTTGAAGTCGTTAAAAGCATTCTTCACATTTTGGAATTGATTGATAGGATTCAAAATCCATACAAAAATACTCAGAAAATAAGTAAGCAAAAATGAAGTACACAAACACACACACAATGAACTAATCCTACAAAAAAGGTGTATATTTATATAATTCATCAAATATTAATAATACATCTAGATATTGAGATCACATTTTTAATCTTTTCTGTATTTTCAAATACTCCAAAATGATAATTTTTACAGTTTATAACTCTTGATACAAAATGAATTTCAAAAACGATGTAAATATTCAACTAGCGTAGACACATCTCTTGCCACTAGTTTCCAGTACCCTATCCAGTGGTTCTTTAGCTTAATTTTGTATCACAATCACCTGACTGGCCTGTTAGGTCATCACATTCTGGGCCACAGCCCAGAATCTTATTCATTAGGTCTGTGACAGGGACTGACAAATTGTAGCCCTAACAAGTTCCCAAATGATGCAAATGATGGAGGTCTGGAACCACAGATGGAGAACTGCTGTGAGCATAGCTGACCTAAGGAAATGGCTTGAGCACCCTTCTCAGATGCACCTCTGAGCTTTTGCAGGCTGTTTCTCCATCAGCTCTACCACCATGCTTTCTGATTTGACAAAAGGCTCCCTGTTGAACAATCAGCCAAGGCATCACCTTCTCCTAAGAGGTGTTTCCTTACCTTCCTAGTCTGGATCTGATGACTTTTGCTTATTTTCTCAAAACATCTTGCATTGACTTCTGTCAGACTCTCCATGGATCTACAAACCAGCATAGCCCCCAGCATAGCTTTGAGTGCATAAATGAACCTATTACCTTTTTTTTTGTATCTACAATTATATACAATTATTATATCACAATTTGCTTATTTAAAGTGTACAATTCAATAATTTGTAATAATTCATGTTTGGGCAATCATCACCACAATTTTAGAACATTTACCCACCTTGAAACCTTTCAGCTTTTCGTCTCCTAACCCCATATTCCTCTAGCCCTAGGGAATAACTGATTTATCTCTATCTATTAGTCTGTTTGAACATTTCATGCAAATGGAATCATGAAAAAAATGTAGACTTTCGTGACTAGCTCTTTTCAGTTAGCATATTTTCCAGATTCTTCCATCATTGCAACATATGTTGATAATTCATTTCTTATCGTATACCATATTTTATCTATTCATCAGGTGAGGACATTCATTTGGTTCCAATTCTTGGTTTTTAGGATTAATGTTGCTGCAACCATTTGTGTATAAGTTTTAGTGTGAGGGTTCTCATTTCTCCTTGGCATGTACTTCAGAGTGCACTTCCTGGGTTGTATGCTAATTCTCTTGTTTAACTGTTTTCTTTGGATTGTTTTCCAAGGAGGCTGCACCATTTGAAGTGAGTTTTTTAAATGGTGAATTTGTTTAACTGGTAAATTTTATTTGTTCAAAATTTAACCAAAGTATTCACTTTCTTTTCAACTCTTCATTGTCAAATCAATGCAACTGAGAGAAAACTTCAGAAGTGTCCCCAGTCGCCTTACCTGTTCTTCCTATTATCTGCCCATGTTTGATTTATCAGTTCACTCACTTCCTATCATCTAGTCTGCCTCTTTCTATAAGCCTGGACTAAGCCTCATTGCGCAAATAACCTATGGCTTCAGGTAAGAAATTAAAAATCCTTTAGTAAAAACATGTGAGTTTGCTCAACTAGCAGACAATGTTTGGCCCTGGTTTTTTTTTTTTTCCACTAGTGATAATTTTTAACATTTTGATATATTTCTGCTGAATGCATGGAAAATATTGTGCCTTTTAGAATACTAATCAAGATATCTGTTTCCCATTTCAAAAATATTTATCCATATTCCCATGTAGGTTGTTCTTTTATTCATGCTCCAATTAGACTTTTTCGTAATTATAGTTAGGTCTCTTCTTAAAAAAAAAAAATCTAATTTGCAAAATACTTCAAATTGGGGGAAGAAATGAAAAGTGGGGAAACCTGTACTCTTTTGAATTTATATTTCAGTTTATAGTTATTCTGAAAATAAAAGGGAATAAGCCATTGAAATAATGATCCTCAATTAATGAGGAGTTAGCAATACTCGATCTTTCCCAAACAAATGTAATATTTTTAAGATTATAAGCTTTGCAGTCAGCTTTGGTGGGAGTTCTGGCTCTGCAGTCCCAAGCTGGGCGACCTTAGACAAGTAGTGAAATATCTAGTGTCTTTATTGGTAATATAAAAGTATCAATAATATCATTATACAGGATTTTGTAAGAATTAAACCTCCTCTATAATCAAAGTTCATTGCCCAATTCCTAGAAGATAGTAAGTAAATAGGTTCTGATTATTTTATTTTTGTTTTTACTAGTAAAGGTGAAACAATCTTAGTGAAGAAATGGCTTCTGAAATAGCTGTACCAAAATTAACTATGAACTCTGAAACTGTGTCAAATATAAATAGCAAATCAATAAGGAAACATTTCAAAGGATTTTTTTTTTTTTTGCCTTCAACCAACACTTATAAGCAAATATGGTTTTCAGAGAAGAATTTTGTGCAGTCCCTCTTGAACGCATTCATTTTCTTCCATGCAGTATTTGAATCTTCTTCAGGCTATTTAAGCAATTTTATTAGCTGATCCCCTTTCCAATTCCCTCTTTCACTCAAGTTATATCTTTACAGTCTTTAAATAGTTTCCCACAAATGGATCCCCTTTTTAAAGTTGCTTTTCTTCTTTTCAGATACACTCTTAAAAATAACATCAAAAATAATTAGCACCTATTGAGTACTTTCTTCTTTTTCCACAACCTCTATCATTTTCAAAGCTTAGAATCCTCTTATCTCCATTCTTACCTGTCAACACAGGTCAAATGTCATGTTCACTGAGAGGACTTCACTCTTCTTTACCACTACCTCTAATCCTAATTGAACGGTTTCTCAGTACTTGGAAGATGCCTCTAGCTTAGCTTTTATCATATATCATTAAAAGTACTGTTTTGCCTCCCTAAGGAACAGTAAGTCACAGGAAGTATAGAGTCCTTATCACTATTCCTCCCCACGGCCGGGAACACTGTTGCTATTCATTAAACAGATGGTGAATAAATTAATCAACTAACCCTTGAGCACACAGTGGAAATTTGCAATGCAGGTAATTGCACAGAGTTCCTTGGGAGGTAAAGTGGTGTAACCACGGTACCAGTGCTTCACTGGTTCTGAAGCACTTTGGGATCTAAGGAATGTCTTTAAAAGTTGTATAAAATTTCAAAACCCACTCACCACAAGGGTATTTACATGGACAACCACACAGAATCCCTTACAATGTCAAGGATGTGGACTGGGCTGCAGATAACCGCTTCTGTAGATTATGATTTTTCTGTCAACAGAGTTTAGTTGATTACAGATTAGACGTATGAAAGTAGTAAACAGATCCCCCATCTATTTGTCTGGAAAATAACTTAAGTTGGCAGAGCATTACCATGTTGACAACAGGAATTTAAATAATTACTGTAGTATTTTAACATTAAAACAACTGGTGCCAACTAAGTGTACTAGTTCCAGACTAATTTGCATGGCTAAGCTCAGGAGAGTAGAGAAATTACAGTGCTTGTTATCCACAGATTCTGCACCCACAGGTTCAACTAACTGTGGTTCAAATGTTTGAGAAAAACATTGCATCTATACTGAGTATGTGCAGGTTTCTTGTCATTATTCCCCAAGCAAATACAATATAACAACTCTTTGTATAACTTTTTACATTTTAGGAGGCATTACAAATCGTCTGGAGATGATCTACAGTGTGCAGAAGGATGCATGTAGATTTTATGCAGATAGTTTTCCATCTTATATGAGAGATATGAGCACCCACAGAGTTTGGTATCTGTGGGGCATTCAGGATAAGGTCACCCAGCTTGGAGACTGCAGAGCCATGACTCCAAACTCAATCCAAAACTTGTGCTCTGAAAAACAATGTTATTTTGTTTGGAAAATATTAAAACCTACAGCATATTTCTAGCTCCTCATGTGCTGAGGGACAGCACATGGAACTATATTCCTTTTCTGAATTCATGGTCAGACCTTTCAAGTATCTTTATCTTCAGAAAAGATTTAAATCTAAGGAAGAAATGGGCATTTCAACATGGAGAAACTAGCCACTGAAAAATCAGTTTTCCTAAATTACATTATACTATAATCTAATCAGTCTAAGTCAACAGAGTTTTCAACTTCCAGAAGAGTATGTTCAAAGACTACATTTTAAATATGTGGTCAAGAATATTTTATAAAGTTAGTGGTATGACAGATTATCCTTTAAACTTCCTGAAATAGAAAGCTAATGAGAAAATAGAGTGTTCAAAGCTAGACTTTCCAGATATCCATGATGCAAAAGATATTAAAATAGAGATTTAAAGCAGAAGAGCACAATTTTAGATGTAGCAAATATGTTTAAATAATAATTTTTTTCTACAGAATTTGATCTTCACTGATTTTTTAACTGCCTAAATTTTCCATGACTAGCATTCATTAGAAATGTTAAAAAATGAGTACTTATATGGTTAAAATATAGAGATATTTTTAAACTACAAATTTGGTAGTTATGACTATTCAAAGAATTTGAAGTTTAAGATACATAACATTCAGTCTCAAAACTTTTCCACAAATGAGATAAACAGTGGATTCTGCTCATTGTATTTTGGGGGATTGGGGGAGAAAGGTTATATCCTCATTTGCCTCCTATGTCTGAAAATGAACTGCTAAAAAATGGATTAACGGGAAGAAAACATACAGATTTATTTAATTTTTACATCACAGGAAAGCTTTCTTAAATGCAGAATAAATCAGGAGACCTGTATATTTTAATGCTAAGTTTGAAGAGAAGTGGATAGTCATGGAGAAGCATAACTGAACAAAGAGGTTTATGATTTAATGGCAATAGACTGGAGATTCAGCAAGACTATTTGTTCAGATTCTTCTGTGCACTTTATCTTCAGAGATAAGGACCTTTCATTCCTCCAGGTACAGGGTGGGCACCTCTCACCTGATGGTGCTACAACCAGTTTGAGGGGAAAGTCAGGAAATGCTGTTTTACAACCTGCTTCAGGGCAGAAAGGTGGGAAGCTCAGAGACCTTTCTGCTACTGCAATTTGCTCAAATCCTTCAGTTCAAAACACTATACCAATGTGTCTTATTTGGGAGTGGTGTGTTCTGAGTCCTGTCAGAGAAAAACGATGAAGACGCAGAGTGAAAGAACATGCTCAGACTAATTCGCTTGAATCCCTCCAAAATTAATATTTTATTTCAAGGATAATTTCATATGATAGAAGTATTACATGGAATGAACAATGCTAGAGGACAGGAGGAGGGAGAGGTCGTGACTCCACCTATGTGGTTGTTTGATGAATTTTCTGTTGCTATATTTAAAGAGAATAAGTCCCAGGAGGAGCTCTCATTTTTGTTTCATTGTGGTTAATGGGAACAAATTAAAAAATGTCTGTTTTAGTCAGCTTTTTCATAGCTATGAACGAAAAATCTGACAAGAACAATATTAAAAGGAAAACTTTCCCTTGAGGGCTCACGGTTTCAAATGCCTCAGCCCATTGATGGCCAACTCCATTCCTGGGGGTTCCAGGTGAGGCAGAACATCATGGCAGAAGAGTATGGCAGAGGAAAGCAGGTCAGGACATGGCCACCAAGAAGGAGGGGGAGAGAGGAGAGAGAGATGAGAGGAGAGAGAAAAGAGAGAATGCCTCCTTCAAGGTCAAAATATAAATCCCAAGGGCACACTCCCAACAGAACTACCTCCTCCAGCCACACCCTACCTGCCTACAGTCACCACTGGGTTAATCCTGATCAGGAGACTATCAGGAGAGTGTGTCATTGTAACAATGAAAGGTAGATTTGGCCCAGTGGCACACACCTATAATCCCAGCGGCTGGGGAGACTGATACAGTAGTTTACAGTAGTTTAAAGTTTAAACCCAGCCTCAGCAACAGCGAGGCGCTAAGCAACTCAGTGAGACCCTGTCTCTAAATAAAATACAAAATAGGGCTGTGGATATGGCTCAGTAGTTGAGTGCCCCTGACTTCAATCCCTGGTACCCACCTCCCGCAAAGAAAAAGTAGCATTCTGGGTTGGTTGAACGTCAACTGTGATGAATTATTATATAAATAAAAATAGCTGAATAATGTTTAACCAGATCAAATTACATCTGATAAAATAGCTGAATAATGTTTAATCAAATCAAATTGGTGAGGGAACAGAAACATGATGGATCACAGCAAAGTATGGGTATAGTAACAAATAATTATTACACAGTGGTTTTGAGATGCTTCTATGAATCATGGACATTTCCAATTTGAAAATAATGTAATATTGTGTTAATTTTAGAAACAAACTTTAGAAACCTATTATAATGGAATGAAGTTGAGACTTGTAGTATGTTTTTTTAAAAATATTGATTCATTGTACACAAAGGGAGTACAACTATTATTTTTCTGGTTGTATACAAAGTAGAATCATACAATTTGCGTATTCATACATGTACACAGGGTAAGGATGTTTGTCTCATTCTATTATCTTTCCTTCCCTATCCCCCTCCCCAACCCTCATTTCTTTCTTCACAATCCATCCTTCTTCCAATCTTCCCTTACCTCCCCCAACCCCCTTTATGCATCATCAACCACTTATCAGAGAAATCATTCAGCCTTTGATATTTTGGGATTGGCTTATTTCACTTAGCATGACATTCTCCTATTCCACCCATTTACCTGTAAATGTCATAATTTTATTATTCTTTATGGATGAATAATATTCCATTGTGTATATATACCACAGTTTCTTTAACCTTTTGTTTACTGAAGGGCATCTAGGTTGGTTCCACAATCTAGCTATTGTGAATTGGGCTGCTATAAATATTGATGTGGATGTGTCACTGTAGTATGCTGATTTTAAATCCTTTGGGTATAGGCCAAGGAGTGGGACAGCTGAGTCAAATGGTGGTTACAATCCAAGTTTTCTAAGGAATCTCCATACTGCTTTCCAGAGTGGCTGCACCAATTTTCAACCCCACCATCAATGTATGAGTGTACCTTTTTCCACACATCCTAGCCAACACCTATTGTTGCTTGTACTCTTGATAATAGACATTCTAATTGGGGTGAGATGAAATCTTAGGGTAGTTTTGATTTGCATTTCTCATCACTAGAAATGTTGAACATTTTTTCATATGTCTGTTGATTGCTTGTAGATCCTCTTCTGTGAAGTGTCTGCGTAGTATGTTCTTTAAAGTGTTACTGCATTGATAAAATCTTTTAAAAACAAACAAAATAGCTGCCGATAGAGTTTAAATATGTAGAAATTTGATCAAGGAAACTAGGTATGTTTTTGCTCAGTATTGACAACTTCATAACTGCCTCTATTCACATAGTAAAGTTGCTCTTTGTACAACTTTATTAAAATGATTTTTTATGTTCCATGAAGGCTAAATTGCTTTAGATATGTTGTTTTTATTAAGTAACATATTGTGGGAATACCTACTTATTATTTTATCTCAACTTTCTTAAAAGGACATGTAAAGAAATAAACAAACTAATCATCTATTCCTGCTAGGATATAAAGTCATCTTCATTTATTGCTTGTAGGGAAAATGTAGGAGATTTGTGAAAGCATTAATAATATAGTTGCTACGAAGTGCGATGGAGCAGTGGGTATAATGTTAACCTTCTCACAAGCAAAAAGGGTCTTATATTCACCCTGATTACTGAGTGTATGTTAACATGCCACCATGTTTTTTTTTTTTTTTCATACTGGGAATTGAACCCAGGGGTGCTTGACCATTGAACCACATCCCCAGCCCTCTGTTATATTTTATTTAGAAATAGTGTCTCACTAAATTGCTTAGGCCCTCACTAAGTTGCTGAGGCTGGTTTTGAACTTGCCGTCCTCCTCCCTCGGCCTCCTGAGTCACTGAAATTGCAGGCATGCACCAAAGTGCCTGGCAGCATAGATATTTTCTAAAAGCAAAGTAATAATTGCTGACCAAAAAGTTCTCAGAGTATATCAAGTGAAGCAAATCAATCAGTCCTGCAAAATAGACCATAGAAAATATCTGACCTTTCCAGCCAGCTGCCCTAACTTGGGAATAGCATGCTTTCCTTGGGGGTCTCCTTCTGCCTGGTCTCCATTTGTGGGGTGGTACATGTTCCTTACATTTAAGTAGCAGCACGTGAATGCTCTTATTATCGGAACTGAACATGCCACAGAAATGCTTGAGCAGATTTTGAGTGCATTCTCACTTTCTTGAGTAATTGATATAAACAGCATTTTCTTGAAGCTCTGTGTTGACACTTCCAAGTAGAAAAAATTTTTTTCTTTATCACATGCTGGAAACTGTCCTTTGTTTTGTCACCTTTACATATATTTACTTATGCAACCTTGTGAATTTGATCTCATGGTTATGTCAAATGTACAGGTGATAAAACTGAGTTTCAGAGAGGTTTACTTGTGCCAATCCCCCAGCTAGTGAGCATGGAAATCAGGATTCAAATCCAGAAGTGTGGCTCCAAACCCTGTGACTCATAACCAGTGCACTATACTAGATTTGGCAGAATACCAGTTTGAACTTGGAATTGGCATTTATGCATTAATAATTCTTAACTATCATTTCATGTGAAACATAAGTTGGTTAAAATGTTATTAATCTCCTATACAGCTAAGTCTGCTTACCTTATAGTTGATTACCTTCCCAAATAGTATATATGCTTAAAAATGAAGGCATCTAAAATTGCTTGGAGGGTACATTATCCTTTCACAAAATAAATATATACTAATGTTATTGGAGAAAGGCAGGGGTCTATATTTTAAGGGTCAGAGAAAAAGTAGCTATTTAAGCTCCAAAACCCACAGGAAATCCATAATTCTTTATCCAACAGAGCAATCAGTTGAGTGTTCCAAGTATCCATCATTCTAAATAAACCTCCCAGAAGACCAAATGAAGATGATAGGTTCAGTCAAAATCTTCAGTCAGACAAGCTCAAACATGCTGGTCACATAAAGATACCTGGCTTGTATCTACATTTTGAGTAAGTTGGTTTAAATTCAATTTCAACTCTAAACAGACATAATTGCCAGACTAGTACTAGAAGCACAGGGTCATGAAGAGGGTTCTCATGGCCTCCCTCCATCTGAAGTAGAATTGTGTTTTGTCATAGTATTCTAAGTGCCATTCATAAACTGGGTTGTATTGTTATGTGTATTTGCTAACAGAATTGATTAGAGCCCTCTTGCTTTTAGCCAGAATTGTTGAAAGCATTCCTGACTCTATTTGTTCACTTTCCAGTTTGTATTGGTGTAGAAAGATCTTAAGATAGCCTCTACCCATCTCTGAAGGAGTCAGTGTAAAGCAGGAAATTTAAGAGTAAAAAAAAAGTGTCAATTGTTATGTATTCCTATCACTTATTAGTAGTTATTGAGGAAAACTGACTTGTCACCAAACATTTGCCACCTATTGATAATTCTTGCCTCAACCAAACTACCATGTCCACCACTCCCTAATTATGTATTCATATACATACACATCTATTTAACTATGTCTGTCTTTTGGATTTTCAAATACATTATATTTGAAACTATTTCAGCAGAAAAGTTGATCCAATTTATGTTTGAGTTCACTGCCATATATTTGAACTCAATGAGAATTATATGTACAAATTACTATGTTTTACATTTTATTTTCTGTGTTTCTCTACTAGAATATATCTTCTCTTGACTATTTTCTTTTCGAATTTAGGAATGTCTGTATTTTTGTGGCTACCTTTGTATAAATACATACATTCCTAAATTTGTATTTATACAAAGGTAATTCTTTGTATTTATTCAAAGGTAATTCTTCTTACTTATTCTATGATCTGTTTTTTAGAATAGTAACCTTCAACTGCCAACTGTTACCTTTCAACCATCAATGACTGCTATTTCTCTCACCCTTTCTTCTTTTTAGTAGTCTTTCTAAAAGAACACATATCATTTACCCATGTTCTTTTCCCCTTACTCCCACTTGTGTTTTTCTTGGATTTATAATTAAGCATATTGTATATTGTGTATTTACCATAAATGTTTTATTCCCATCAGTCCTTTTGTTGAGGTTCCTTTTATTTTATTTTTGCAGTGCTGGGGATTGAACCCAGGACCTTGTGCTTACCAGGCAGGCACTCTACCAACTGAGCTATATCCCCAGTCCAGTTTCCTTGGTTTTTTGTTTGTTTGTTTGTTTGTTTGTTTGTTTGTTTTTTGTTGTTTTTTTGTTTTTGTTTTTGTTTTGTTTGGTTTTTGGCCGGACAACACTTATTTAGTGGTAAATTCCTCAGAAGAGATGTTTCTGAGCACTCTCCCTTGATAATTAACGTTTTAAAACTGTTTTTCTGTAGCTCTGCTAACTAAAGGACAGAGTGTCTGAATAGACATTCCTGGTTCATCCATTGCTTCCTTGAGGTTCTTGAAAAGCACTGGTCTATTGCAAACCTGTGTTGAGGGTTGCTCAAGAGAAGTCTGATGCCCTGGCCTTATTAATGATTTAGCACTGTGTATGGAAGCCCTAAGGATATTTTTCATCTGTAAACTCTAGTGGTTTTAATCAGCATATAGTGAATCCTTTTGATTTGAAAAAGTATGTTTTGTCTTATTCCCAGAGGTTTTCTTGGATTATAACATAAATACTAAATATACTTATAATTTTTTTTCTTTCAGAGACTCCAATTACATGTGTGTTAAGCCTTTTTGGATTGGATTACTTTGAACCACTTCCTCATTAACCCCCCTCACCCCATTTTCCCCCCTCTTCCTTTATCTCATTCTCATTTTCTTGGATTTTGTTATTCTTTTCTTCAATACTTCATTAATTTTTTATTCGAAACTTCTCCCTTGTGCATCTTACAATTTTTTCTTTATTTTTGAGATGATTCAGGGGATTTCTCCTATTTTTTTTTTTTCCTGAATTTGATCAACCCGGTGTTTCCTTCCTCCTCCTTGGTTATTAAATTTGCTTTAGTTGTTTAGTTGTTTTCTTTCTTTAAATATCCAAATGCCCTTTTAAAAAAATATTTTTAGCTGTAGATGGATGCAGTTCCTTTATTTATTTTTATGTGGGTCTGAGGATCACATCCAGTGCCTCACACATGCTAGGCAAGCATTCGATCACTGAGCCACAACCCCAGCCTCCAAATGCCTTTAAACATGTACTACACTGAGTTTGAAATACTGTTATACTTTTATTCTCCTTCAAATTGCGAAGGGAAGGATTAAAATATTCCAACTTGCCTTTTCTGTTTCTTCTGCCATGATTTTCTATGGATTTTCTTCTGTTTTTCCTATTGCCTACTATTTCTAGATATTTTGGGGAGAGCAGTGCATTTTAAGAGGGCACTCTTACCTACCCACTTGCTAATGAGCTTTTTAAAATGGATAATGTGAGTGGTGGTAGTTGTGGGGAATTGGGAATGGTTAGAATGTCTTGATTTCTTTCTTTTTTTTTCCGAAAGATATTTGATTTTTCCCTAATTAATTCCTTCTTTTCTTAAAAATCCACTTCCCTGGGAATACCACCTTTCCCTATTTATCAAATTCTCTTCCAGAAGCAAGGTTTCTCTGAGGTTGTCACTTTGGGCCCCACTCACTTTCAGGTGCTTTCCTGGCCGCTGGTGCTATCAAGTACCAAATTCCAGATCTGAGTTTAATACTATTGGCATTTAGTTTAGAAGTTATCTTTCTAGAGGTGATTTTATTCATGTCACGTGGACCTTTTCAACTTCAACACAAAGAATTCTGACTCCTAATAATGCTAAAGAAATGGGTCATTTGATTCAATTGACACTCTTTCTATTCATATTGTTTTATGACTTTGAGGAGAAAGTGTGGAGAGATTTGATTCAGGCTGTACCACTATCCTCCAGACCCCAGACTCAGCTTGATTACTGATTAATGATGAGCTAAGGGAACTAAGGGTCAGGGAAATACAAACAGGAAAATCTCCAAAAAGAATGACAGAGTTAATAAAAGATAAGAGAAAAATAGAGACAGGGAAGAAAAGATGCAAAGAAGGGCAGAAATTTAAAGAGTAAGAAAAGATGAATGGGGAAAATGAGAAAAATACCAAGAGTGACATAAAGAGACATATACATACGTAAAAATATGCATTTCTTAAATGTCTTGTGATAGTGCTAAATTCTTCATCGGTGTAATGGAAATAATTGCAATACTTTGAGAGGGAAATAACATATTTAACATATTGAAATGTTCAGAATGGGGAATGGGTACTCTAAGTACTATATGTTAGGTATTACTACTACTATATCATGAGAAAAGTAGAAATGCAAGTTTGCAAAGAGTTTGATAGGCAAAAACATATTCAGAGGGGAAAAAATCAGGAAGAAAACCTCAAAGAATAAAAAAAAACCTCAAAGAATCAGAAAAAGATTTTCTCATTTTGGCATTATTAGGGGTCACTTCCTCTTGAGTCAAAGTTTCTGACTATGATTGAATGTAGAAATACATGAGGTAAATATGACATATATATTGAAATTATTTACAAATACATGATCAATTTAAGCCTGCCCATACCTGTGTTTTGAAACTCTGAAGCACTGTGATATTGTTTCACATTTGTGTATTTATTTGAAAACACAACTTGAAGTATTTTGAAGTCTTAAGTAATAAAAATACATGCAGCAGTACATATTTTTAAAAGCAAAAGAAGGCAGATGGCTTTTCAAAAGCTTATGCCAAATTCCCTCTATCGTCTTCTTGTTCTTGGTAAAATTAATTTCCCACTTTCATATTCTTTATTTTCCCTATGCTTTCCTAGTTATTTTGGTGCTTTTACAAGGTACAAAAGTTTTTAAATGACCCTAGAGTAATTAGAATGGGGACATCCTTGTCCAAGTAAACTATTATATCAGTGACTATTGTTATCTATGTAATGGTTAAGACTTAAATTATGTTAATTCTAAGAAATTAGAATTATGTTCTAAGAAAAGGTATCTGGTATGTTGTCATCCTTATGATTCCTACAAAACTGCTATGGTTACTGGAGACCAATTATTACAAAATCCAACATTCACCTATCACTTTTGTTGACTTTTTTAGCCACTTTTAAGTGTTTGCTCTTTTTTCCTGGTGAATATTTTTTGCTAAGCTTCCATGTTCACAGACTTTTTTTTTTTTTTTTTTTTTTTTTTTTTATCTTTTTCCTAATGGGATATTCTTATCATTGAAGATCTTTCTTTTCTGCCAGACCTTGACAACCCTACGTGCACAAGAGTTCTGACCGTAACAACATGTCTTCTTTCTCTGTTCTATCGTCCACAGAATCTTCCCAGTCCCATTACTTAAATATCACCTATATGCCAATGTCTAAACTTAGATATAAAATTGCCATCTCTTCTTGAATGTCTAAGAATAGAGTTATTTGATACAGTTTTGTATATTGTGCACTGAACATCCCTGGGAGGATGTCATTCCAATAGAAGATGATATGAATGTCTTGTATAAATCATTTCAATCCAGTTCACACAATCATCTGGAAAAGAAATTCACCTAAATAAATTCTAAGGTTTCTCTGTATGTTAAACATTGGGAGCTATCCATTATACTTTTACTGTATCCTTTCTATTTTAAGCAAAATTGAAATTACACTTGCATTATTCAAATACTAAAAGCTATAAATTAGTAATAGGCTTTGGAACTTACTTATGTGAGCTATTTTAAAAGTTGCTTACAGGCTTATAGAAATGTATTCTACCCAACAATAGTAAGCAGAATTTTGAAAGACATTTTTCAGTCACTCCTGAAAAAACAAATACAGACTGAGATCATGGTAATAAATATGCAGCTACATTTTACTAAAGGAAGAGGGAACACTCAGTCATCTACTCAGACATCAGCAGCTTGGAGAATAACTCCCATGGAGGGATAACAGTAGTGAAACCAAAATATTGCCAGACTCCTTGGTAATGGTGAATGAACACAGTGTCTCACAATTCATTGGTTTGACTGTTAAATAACAATTACCAATGCAGTCCTTCTGTTTTCAATGGCTGATAGTGAAAGCTTCCAGATACTTTTAGATTTGTCATGAATTTTCTGGTGCACTCAACTCTCTTCTGGCTTAGATTCTTATATCCAAATTAATTTTCCTAGATTTGTATTTTTTTGCTGTTATTTCCTCACATATGCTTGCAGTGCTATTTTTGCCTGTGTTTGAATTCCTGTAACTTAATCATTTGCTCTTTTGATGCTGCCCCATAAACACCATGAGCTTTCTTTATTCCTTTGCATTTTCCCTTCTAATTATATATTTTCAAGTAGCCTTTGAGTTCAGATTTTTTCTGCTTCATTCGTATTCTGTAATATTAATTTTTATTTCATTCAATGTATTTTTCAACTCCTGACTTTCTTCTTGATGTTTTAAAAATCAATCTCTTTCTCTCTCTCTGTTAAATGTCTCCTTTGGATCATTTATCTTTTCCTGACTTCATTAATTCATTTCCCTATATGTTCTTGAAGGAAACTTGCTGCGTTTCTTTAATTACTTTAAATTCTTAGACAATCCATATATCTCCATTTTGGAGAGGTGGTCTACTAGGTTCTGTTCCTCTGGAAGTGTGAAATATCCCTGGGTTTTCATGCTTCTTCTTGCCTTATATTGCTGTCCGTAGCTGCCTCTTCCAGGCAATGGCTAGTGTAGCTGTGGAAAAAACTTCCTCTGTGGGAAGGCACATACTAAATGGAGTGAAGTGGTTTTGGCAAAAGTGATTGTACCAGCTGTATAGTATCTGTGAAGTTCTTTCACTGAGGTCAGTGTTGACAAAGATTGTAGGATCTTCAGTGGCCAAAGTTTTGAATGTCCAATGTAATGGCAAGGGTTGTTAGGATTTTCAGTGGCTCTATCTGCTAAGGGCCTCAGTCTCTGGAGGAAGGCCTCCCCTCTGGAGAAAGTTGTGGCTGCAGAGATTCAACTTTCCATTGAGTCTGGTTTGTAGGCTTGCTTACAGTGTCACTGCACTGGTGTCTAATGAGTGGCAACCATGGAGAATTCATGGAGCTAAGGTAGGCCTAAAACATTGCACATATGGAGAGTCAACAGTACTGAGATCAGAAGTGGAATGGCCCTGGTGCCTCAGGCACAGGTATCCCTGTGGTTTCATTAGTAACAGAATTCAAGGTGTGGCTATTTCTGAAAAATCTGGGGAGAAAGAATAGAACATAGGTATTCACATACTTAGCATGGCTGCAGAGTCAAAGTGGGGTCTAGTTCTGTCTAGGGGTTAAGCCAGTTTCAGAGCATGGACAT
>JAJEJO010005799.1:339259-403566 GCA_020662805.1 Glaucomys volans
ACTGGTTGTACACAAAGTAGAGTCACACCATCTGTGCGTTCATGCATTTACACAGGGCAATGGTATCTGTCACACACTCTGTTATTAATTTTTCCCCCCACCCGCCCCCACCCCTCCCTTCCCTCTATGCTAGCTAACTTTCCTCCATTCTTGCCATCTTTCCCCCACCACATTATGCATCATCATTCATTTATCAGAGAGACCATTCGGCTTTTGGATTTTTGGGATTGGCTGATCTCACTTAGCATAAGAGTTTCCAACATCATCCATTTACCTACAAATACCATAATTTTATTCTTCTTTATGGCTGAGTAATATTCCATTGTGTATATATACCACAGTTTCTTTATCCATTCATCTACTGAAGGGCATCTAGGTTGATTCCATAATCTAGCTATTGTGAATTGAGCAGCTATGAACATTGATGTGGCTGCATCACTGAGGCAATCTGATTTTAAGTCCTTTGGGTATAAGCCAAGGAGTGGGATAGCAGGGTCAAATGGTGGATCCATTCCAAGTTTTCTAAGGAATCTCCACACTGCTTTCCAGAGTGGAAGAGCAGCCATTTCTTGGAATGGTGAGGGATAAGGAGGTACATCTTCCTCTTGGGTTCTCCAATGCAAATGATTGTTGGTTACCTCAGGGCCAAGAGATACAAGTATTCTTTGTGGAACAGACCAATGTGTGGCTGGAATTGAAAGCCTCTGCCTTACTCCCCTGTTTCAAACCATCTTCTGGTATCTTGGGTTATCGTACCATCCTTTCTTTGTGGATAGTTTCCTTTTTGCTCTATCATGTTGCTGCAGATTCATTAATTGACCTTTGAGTTCTCTGCGGCCTACTTTTTTTTGTAATTATTTGTCTATATTTGTTGTTTGTTTATGAGGGAATGACAGCTGGTGTCCCCTTCTCTACCATCTTGGTGATACCTTTTTGTCATTTTCATATTCTCAGGAGTGAGTACATTGCCTCATGGCAAACACCCAAGAATCATTGACTGAGCTTAACTAAAGTTGAGTTGTCCATATTTTATTTTCTAAATACCAAGTCTTATGACATACATCAGTAATGATAAGGTTTAAACATTCATACAAGTAAGGTGAAAGCAATTTTCCAGAAAAGACTTTTAAAAATACATGATTTTATAGAGCATGCATGTTTTTAATTACTTCTTGGATCCCAATCAACCAATAGCCCCATTCTCCTGGAATAATACAACAAAATAAAAAGCAGATATTAAAGTAATGTAATAGGACTCTAATTCTCTTTCAGCAGCACTTTCTTTATGCATGTGAGGAAAGTTTAGTACTAAGCACAGAACAAAGGGAAGAAAACTTTTTTGTTGAAAAATGCGTGATTCTCCCTTTTAATACTTAAAGTTCCATCATCAACTAATTCTAAGGGGCAAAAATACCTATATTACTAATATATATTACTTTGATAATATTTCTGTGAGAAATAGAAAATTATCTTCATATCTCCCTTTCCCCAGTGTATGCCAGACAAAGTAATAAATTTACAATTGGAAGTCACTAGAAAAACAAATAGAATTAAAATCTTGATTAAAACCCAGATGTTGAAAAATCCATGGCCAAACTCCAGGTCAAAAATCTATAAATTTCAGTGGCTCAGCTGCCAAAGGAATTCAATTTAAAATCTGGTGTTGACAGGAGACCAGCAGTGCAAGATCATAGGAGGCAAAAAAGCGTATAATTAGATACTTGATCTGAGACATATTAAAGTTAAGTACGATGATGTGAACCAAGTTATGGCACAGTTTGAAAGGCCTACCATGAAACCAAAGGTAAAAACAGAAGGATTGTATAGCCAAAGGACCCAAGGCTGTAAATAAACCAAGACAAGCTCTTGAAGAAGAATGACATCTCTACCGCTCTACTGGTAAGGAACTGGGGTCACCATGTGAAAAACAATCACATCTGGGTACAATAACCTTGATCCATGTACAGGTATGCAAATATTCTATATATGTACATATATATACAACTTACAAAAACGTTTTCATTTATGACTTTAACATATCCAGAAGCCTGAAAGTTTGTCAGTCCACCAAATACAAAGCTGTCCTTTGCCTGGAACTTGAATATTTCTGCAGTTACATAGCCAGGCATAATAAACAACTCCAAGCTAGCAAGGAAATAGAAAAATCAATAACGTGAGCAGACACTAATCAACCACAATAAAGATTATGGTGCTCTGTGTTTCTATAAGTCTCAAAAACCAGGTCTCAATTGAATTTTAAACCTAAGTCTATAGCCTGTATTTCCACAGATTCTTTGCTTAAAAAAAAAAAAAATCCAAGATGAATCTAAAGAAATGTTGAGTGCTCAGTTTTCAGCAATCATTAAGTGGAATGTAATTACCTCATACTCATTAATCATACTACTGTGATTTTAAAAAGGCTAGGTCCTACCCTATTCTTACCCAATACCTACTGCAAAACAAAGATGTTCCCAGAATCTAGGCACATAACCAATGTTCATCAAAGAATTTGCTATTAAAGCAGCAATCTATAGTCAAGATTTAATTTATATGTAAAATAAATTGAAAGGATAGTTGAGGAAGGGGAGAGATTTACCTGCCTTTTCATGAAGTGCAACTGACACAACATTAAATGCCATTTTCAGTAGTGTGCTAATCAAATTTTAAATACTGTGCAAGAAATGTGATTTAGAATAAATTGGATTTGAATGTATTAGAATTTTTGTTCTCAGTTATTAGCTCTATGATCTTTATCTCTCTGAGCATCACCTTCCTAACTTGTAAATAGAATTAAAATATGGAATACAATGTAACAGATATGACATCTAAAGTGCCCGATTCAATGTTTGTTATATAGCAAGTGCGAGGAACTGTGCAGAGTGAGATTTACCACGCAGGAACAAAACACACTTCCTGTCACCTCATCGTTTGAGATACCTTTTGAGTTTCTGAAAGAAGTTATAGCAATGTGTGATTTTGGTGTTGTATGTTAACCTCAATTTTTTAAAATTTTGTTCTGATGTATTATTTCATTCTAAATAAGTTTGACTTTTATATCTAGACTTGCCTTTGTAGTATTATATGTATGTTCTAAAGAAAGTTTTCTAAATTTAGCTTGAAGTCCCACAAAATCTTTTTCTACTTACATTTATGCCCATAATTATTCTAATCTTTCAGTGAGAACTGTTTAACACTAATATTCTGTATAACTTGGCTACTTTTCATAGCCCGATAGTTAATAATTTTACATTTACAGAAAATAGATGTTAAACTGAACTCACAAGTACCTATAGTCATTTTTGTTTTTGAAATAGTCATTGTCAACAATAGTCTTGCATTGTGAGGTCAAAGACTCAAGACCAATGAGCATGTAGAAGTGAGGTATTCTTTCAAGACTGTGGTCTCCAAAGAGACAGTTGTTTCATCAAATAAAACCAGGAGTTTTGTTAGCATATTCTCAACCTCCAGTGCATTTGGAGAAGAAAGAAACCATTTTGTTTTAACATCAAATCTTTTTGTCATATTTTTATTGGTGCATTAAAATCATACATACTGTTGGGATTCACTCAAAGAACAGAATCTTCATGATGTTGGATCCAGTTTAAATTGCCAAGCCACAAAAGACATTTACAGATGCTGTCTACCCAGAGCCAGAACTTACAAATCAAAACTTTATGAACAGAAGAGTCCAATTACCAGTATATAACTTAATCAACTATACAAGAGCAGGGACATGAGAGGAGAGAAAGAGATTGGACAGTGTGAGGGAAGTTGCCTTCCTTCCCCTGAACAACTTCTCTACGAGGTGGTAGGAATATGCTGTCCTCTTACTTGGTGTCCAATCCCATGAGTCTCTTACACTGGGAAGTCTTCTAGCTTAGTGTCGGAGATCCAAAACACATAGATTAACCTGGCGTCACCTGAAGAAACAGCTATTCCTCCACCCTGCTTGGGGTATATCAAATGAGAGCTTGCCTGTATACAGTACTATACACTTAGACTAAGGAATTTCATGGTTTTTTTTTTATAAACAATTTTACTTTATACCCTGGTTTGAGAAACTAATTCTTAATTATAAAATGATTTCAATTTACCCCAAGATAACTTCCAATACAGTCCACAAGAGAAATGGGAGGAATTCTAGCATAAAGTATCAGCTCCTAACATTCAGATAGGCAAAAATAATATCATCCCATACTTTTCTACAAATCAACTCAATCCCCATCCCACCTGATTTTTTACATTCTAAATAAAATTAGTCATTTCAAATGTAAGCTAACCAAGAGGTGCCCTTCCCTAAGTTATTATAGAATTTTGTGATAATGAGTAAGTCTGTACGGGTAGAGGAGTAGAGAGGGTGGTCACGATCGGCATCCAGTCACTCAGACATTTTCACCCTCTCTGGTCCTTAGCATCTAGCCCTCTCAGGCTGGCTTCCAATGAGATCCACTATCCCATTGGTAATAATCATTATTTCACAAAGTTTCTTTAAGACAGATGCAAACTGAGAAGTCCTTTCTCATCTGCTATCTCTCATTCATCCCTTTCTCTTCCATTCTGTAGCATGTAATCATAAGCTAACAACTGCTATAAAGAAAAGAGATTATTCTGAGTCAAATAACCATGTCATGGGAACATAGATTCAAGTTACTCTGAATGACATGTGCCACATGGAAGAAGTCATGAACTTTTATAGGCAAGAAAAGACAGTCATAAATTAATTTATGAATCACATCAATGGGAGCATCAAGGGTATGGGCTACAGTGATGCAGGAAAATTTCTTCTATAGGTTTTAAATGTAGCATTCTTAGTTCTGGGGTTGGTGGAGGCTGGATGTCTGCTAAGCTTAGTGATACATTCTAAGAAGTTTATCAGTCATGAAAATGTTAGATTGGATACAAAATTTAAGGTGATTGGCTATTAAAAGCACTAAGATATCCCAAGATTACTCAGACTTTTAAACTACAACTTTCTTTCTCTCTATAACCATGATGTACTAGTTATTCAAAGGTAGGCTGTCAGCAGGATCTTTAAAATAGATTTAGCTTCTTCAGAGAACTTCAGTTCAGTTTCCTTTGCTGGCCAAGCAGCATACTCTACCGTGCAGAAGCCAAATGTTTTATTTCCCACGGAGCTAGGAAGGTTCATTCCTACGATCTGATAAAGTTGAGGCTGAGTAGGCAGGAAATAGTTGTTATAGCCATTAAGGAAGAAGTTCCTGGATCATATGAATGCTATTAACCATCATGATTCAGTTTTAAATTCTCTTCTTTCCTCACCCTTTGCATCTGATATAACATTTACATGCAGCATATAATTGGAGTATTATACCTAAAGTTATGATAATGGAGAACATGGTACAACCTAAAGATAAAAAAGGAGGGAGGGAAATAGGCTACCTAATCAGCCAAAACATTCTTTGTATTCTCATACTCCTTAATCAGATTGATGGTTACAGTCATCTGTGTATTATAAAATATTCCATTACCTTTTAATTCTAATTTTTGTTTTTGCTAATTTGGTTCCATTTCTATAACTCATGTGGTATAATTCTAAGAGATTTGGTATTTAATATCCAAATAATTGAGGCTATTATTTGCTACTAATTTATTTTGTCCTATTTTGCCTTTTTTTTAACCAGATTCTTTTCTATAGTAAAGTCACATTGCAGAAGAAATCAGATAATAACACAGTATCTTCTTAAGTTTTTTTTCCAACAAAATTATTCATTTCCTATGTACCAAATGTTATTATTAGTAGGGGTAGAGACAAAAGACCAGACTTATGAGAAATTGGAATTTCATAGATGTTGTGGACATACTCAAATCTTATTGCTTTTCATAATCAGAAAGGAAGTGGGACTCCAATGGGAGTTGTTTGACAATATTGCCCACTGACTCCTTTGGGTAAAATGAGTATGGGTTAGTATTTTTTCCAATGCCAACTTACTGTATTACAGGATATCTTAAAGACATTTAATTGGGGAACATGGGCTCTTAATGCACAATATCTCAGGTTACAAGTTCCATCCATTTACCATAATTCATGCTTTACATAAAATTCTCATAGGCCCCTAACTTTGCAATAAGAAGTGTTGGCCATTGTCCCAGTGCCACCTTAGAGTAACATTGTCAGTAACCCTGTTGGGTAAAATTGTGCACTTTTCCACCCTTGAGTTCACCCTTGAGACTCGTATAGTTTGCCTAGTATTTTTTAATCTATTATCATAATAAATAATTTTCTTAAGAGTTTTTCATCCTTTTTCTTTCATTCTGAAATAACATTATGTCCTATTTGTTCATAGTGAATTCTTTTTAAGGAGTGGTTCTTTATTTACAGCAAATTCAGTTTGTCCTAAAATTCCCACTCCAGTATTTACACTTTCAGTGAGGTCCTTTTGGTACTAGTATTTGGCCAATTTTTGGTGAATCCACCTTGGATGTTGTTGACACTGGAGACTAAAATAAGGGCTTTGCTAATCTAGAACCCAGAATGCTTCTTGGTCCGAGATGTATCAAATAATAAGAGAATTATTTTGTAGTAGTAGCATAAAATTTTAATATTCCTGAATATAATGATTCAGCTTAGAAAGGGAAGTTTGGGAAAGCAAACAGACATAACAAAACTATGATCAGTCACAGAATGTAATACCATTTACGGTTTCACTAAAATCTTCAAGTTCAGTATTATTCTCTTTATTTAAGAAGATATACCAAGGAAAATTCCAAGTAGCTCAGATAATTTCTTAAAGTTCTAAATAAAGATATTTAGGACTATTAGGAATGTTTCTAAAAGAGTGACAGCCAGTAGATTTGTTAGAGGGCTTTGGGGTTTGTTCAGTTAGGATCCTTGATTGTCAGCGTAGTTGAAGATGAGTATCACTCAATGTTTTTAAGTCATGTGGATTTGTTCTCAGAATGAGTTGGTGCACATTAAAGGTGAAAAATGTGAATTCAAGAGTTCATCCCCTGAAATTTTGCAGAACGGTAGTGTTGGGGTTTCCACCACATGCCACATGAATGAGAAGAGTTAAGTGCTGGAGGATGATGTTGGCTATAAATCAATCAATTACCCATAATTTATCTAATCAACAAACACACAAGAGCCAATACTCTTTTTAAATGAGAGGGGGCATGACAGGTCTGGCCACACCAGTCCTGACCTCTAACAACATAGAGTAGCCCAACTATCTTTTATTTATACTCACACAGGTAAAGGGACCCTAAACAGGAGGGGCTTCTTCTGTGATGAACAAGATGAGGTGGAGTTAGGGGAGTCATCTTCCCAGGGAAGCTATTACAGAACCAGACAGGGAGCTACTCCCACACAGTGCCACACACTTCCTGGCAATCTGGACACTCCGCTGTGGTACTCAGTTCCTGGAAGTCAGAGCTCTGTGTCCATGGCTCAACCTAGCCTGATTCTGCTAGATAAGGATGGCTCCCCACACTGTAAGTGTTTAATAGCCCCTGAGAGGATCCTGTCCAAACCTTAGTTTTGTACTATACCTCATTTATTTTAAAACCACAGTCATATGTAGGACAAAATAGTCACCTTCTTTTTCCTAGACAAATTCTCATACTCCTTTATATTCTCAACTTCCTTTAAAAAACACATCTCATTTTCCTCAGAGTTGTTGGCCTTCCTGTTGTTTTGGTTACCAATACTCAGCAGTGTGAAGACTGAATTTTAGAAGTATGTGCTTTCTCACAATATAATTTTTAGGTATGGAAAATGAATCCAAACATATTTAACCTTTTCCTTTATATAAAAGCAAAATGTCAAAGTATCTAGACCTTAAGCTTACACATAATAATTGATGTCTTAATATTTTATCTCATAACCTAGACATCTAATAAATATTAGTGAATTTAGTATAATATAACCTTGAGATTTTTAGGTTGCTAAAAAAGATTTGTGAAGCTTTAAGGGAATCACAGACATTTTGAGGCACTAAACAAAGCTAGACAGCCACCCTCTAACCCTCTAACTTTTTTTTTTTTTTTTAACATCGTGAGGATGTTAGGCAGGCTTTACCTAAGCAAGAACTCTATAAATTTGAAAGCATGAGTACTTTATTGATTGGAAGACACAGCTGCTTTTTATTAACCAAATATTCAACAAGTCCTATCTACTTAAGATTTTCCCAAATCACAAACTTTGAAAAGCATTTGGGTTCATGATTTTTAATTTATGAGCATTCATTTATTTCTAAATCAATTTATTACCATGTAAATAATATCCAAACATAAACACACATGTAGACATAAAATACATGCACATATACATAAAAATAGAAAACAAAGATTTTATAGCTTTTAGACTGATCATTTGCCAATTTTCAAAATGTGACACTGTTGCTCTAATAAACTCCACCATAGTAGTTCTTAACCCTAAATTTGCATGTACAAAGGGGATATTCTTCTTAAAGATGCAGAACCTTTCCTAAACATCACTCAGCGAGAGCGTGACTAAAGCCCAGTGAAAGCAAAGAGGTCAAAAGGTGAGACTTGTTTTGCAGTCTTAAGTTAATACCTTTTCCTATTTTAATAGCTAATCAACAAAGAGGAACACACACTTACAGATGGAAATTTCTTTTAAAAAGGGTCAAAAAGTCATACTTTGGAGAACTATGTAGTAGATAAATCCTTCTAATCTATTTTTTTTTAATTAGATGTGGCCTTAAAAGAGTAGGGCAAAGAGCATTTCTATGCCCACCCAAACTGGGAAAGCCTTCTTGGAGCTTTCTAAAGCTTACCTTTTCTGCAGATTTCAGTCATTTAAGGCAGACTTTTCTGGGACTTCAAAACATTTTCCCCTGTTGAGAGAGAGAAACAAGTGCACTGAGTGTCTAAGAAATCCCTGCCAAGAAGTATCAGCATAAATGGACCAAGAAGAAAGCAGTGAGATTAGAAGAGACCTCACTTAAAACATTATGGGTTGGGACTTGTAAATGGTCATCAAACTATTAGAAGAACCCTCACTATTTGAATGGTTTCACTACTCCAAGGAAGAGGATGACATAAACTGATTGGGTTGAGAACAAAGAGTGACTCTAGCCAGCGTATATTTGAGCCTGGTTTTGTTCTCCATTTACAGACACTTTAATTTCTCCTAAGGTTATTGTGTCACGAGCACACCATACTAATAGCATAGACCATCATACTTGTGTCTTTCAACAAGTTAGAGCTTATTGAATACCAATGGATTCACAAGCTACCTTGGTTTCACTGGCTTTACTCCTGGGTTCACTTGGAGTCACAACCATGGCAATCACAAGTTCTTTATTCCATGCCAATCTCAATTACTAATATCTAGAGCATTCAAATTACACTTCACACAATTTTATATGTGTGTTACAGAAAAACTGAAAAAGGGTAAAGAAACCATAGAATTTTGAGGTAATGAAGTCAAACCAAAAGCAGAGAGTCATCGCAGGTGGTCAGGTCTTAGGTTGATTGTAGATGTCAGAGAGAAGGGTACAAATGGCGACAGCAAGGAGTATTCATTTTGAGCTGAGCCCAAGGCCAGCCAGGAGTTTGTAGCTTAGTTATCTCCTGGGCAGAGGCCACAATGAGGACGCCACCATGGTCCATGGTAAAATGATAGACTGGTAAGCTCTATAGAGTCTGAGGAATCTCTCTTTTTATTTGTCTTGGATAAGGTAGTTGCATCATTCATTGGTCTGAGGCATTTGACAAGCTCACAGATAATTTTTTGTTAGCACATACAAATCATTTATCAGCTTGTGCCTTATGGTAGTACTGGGTAATTCAAAATGGCAGAGGAAAGAAACTTGAGAGCTATCAGTGCTTATATGTTAACTCTAACTGCAGTTTTAAAAATTATCTTAAAGGTACTTACAAGAAAATTTTAAATAGGTATGCCTGTCAAACAAAATATTAAACTAGGCACTCAGAACCAAAAGTGAGTTCACCAGTAAAAGTCACAGGATGTTACCATGAATACAATTACATTTAGGAGTAAAGATGAAATCCCTGCCAGGCAAGAGTAGGGTGTGAATTCCCACCAAAGCTATTCCTAGGAATTCAGGTTCAGTCTATCTTCATGAGCTTGAATTCTGTCAATACTGTCTCCAGGACCCATTTTCAGATCACTTCTCTCCTGATTCCAAAGAGTACTGAGGCCAGGTAATATTAGAGAAGTCTCTTTTTCATTGATTCATTGTTGAAAGTTGACCAGTTTTAGAGAATGGAACCCAATAAGCTCTATGGGGAGATCAAATTAACATTTCCCATTATGTCAAAATGTAGTCATGACTGGTCAGAAGTTTATATAAGCTTTCCCTTTTGTTTTATTGTCCCAGGTCTGCAGTTTAGCACCACCACCACCAATTTTAAAATACCAAATGTTCCCCATCAGAAATATAAAGCCAAGCTATCTTTAGTTGAATTTCTCTCTTTTTCTAAGCCATTGCACATTGAGGCACCACGATTATTCAAACATAAATCCAGCTTGAATACTGAATGTCAGTTTTTCTTAACAATTTCTTTCTTATGATGGAGAAAGACTAAATTCTGGCAAACAAATGTTTTGACAAAGGTTCTGAAACAACAAATGACATCCAAATTAACCAACTTAGGATAAACCAAGGACCATCAACCAAAAGGAGGTCCAGGTCTCTGAAGGAACTTGCCAACCTCCACCCAAGATTTGATTCAGTTTGCAGGCACAAAAAGCCCTTGCAGCTACCTGGCACCAATCCTGGCCACTCCTCTAGTCAAATTGGATCATCTTTGGGGACCCATGTTGGGCACTAAAATTTGTGACATAAAGTAACAATCTTATAAAGGAAATAAGAAACTAGTTTATTCTGAGCCAGTTATGAATGATGATGGCACAGGAACATGGATTCAAGTTATCCTGAATGTGCCATTGCAGAAGAGGTTCTGTGAATTTTCATAGGCACAGAACAAAGAGTCATAAACAGTATATTTACCAAGGATATTGGTGGGAAGTTCAGGGAGGGTAAGGCAAGAAAATCCGTTCTATAGTTTTTAGATGTTATAACTTTCTTAACTTCAGTGTTGGTTGATGCTGCAGGTCTGCTAAACTTAGTGATTTACTCTGAGAACTTATCAGTCATGAGAATGTTAGGTATAATAGAGAAAATAAATAGACACTATAGGACCTAAGATAGCCCAAGATAATTTAGGTGCTTTTGGGGGATAGGGACTGGTGATTGAACCCAGGGGTGTTTTGCCACTGAGCAATATCCCCAATCATTTATTTTTACTCCCCCTCCCCCTCCCCTCCCCCTCCTTCTTTTTGTTAATTTTGGATTCATGTGTCCATATCATTGTTTAATTTAAAACCATAACATTTTGAACATTTATGGGATTGGTGTATAATACTGACTAGTATTTGACATATGTACTTAGTCTCTCAAATTTTGGGTAAAATCACAGGTAAAATATTGTGAAAAGAACAAAACATCTCTATCCTTAAAAGTTATATTGGCTGGCTGGGGATAAAGCTCAGCTGGCAGAGTGTTTGTCTTGCAAGCACAAGGACCTGGGTTCAATTCCCAGCACCACAAAAAAAACAAAAACAAAAACAAAACACGTTATATAGGAAATATAATTTCTTTTCTTTTTTAATAAAAAACGTTTTTCTTTTTTATTGTTTGTTCTATTTAGTTATACATGACAGCAGAATGCATTTTGATTTATTGAACACAAATGGAATACAACTTTTCATTTTTCTTACTACTTTTTTAAGATAGCTTCCGAGTTGCTTTGTGACTTGCTAACTTGCTAAGTCTGGCCTTAAACTTGTGATTACTCTTGCCTCGGTCTCCCTCATCACTGGGATTACAGGCATGTGCCAGCATGCCTGGCTAATTTAGACTCTTGACCTACAAGAGTACAGTACATTTCTTCATAGTCACAATGTTCTGGTTATCCAAGGTCAAGCAGTTAGCAGAATCTTTAAAATAGATGCCATTTCTTCAGAGAACTTTAGTTCAGAGGCCAGTGGGATAGCTTGACACTTGCCCTGAACCTTTCTGGGACTGTATGAAAATATCCCGTTGTCTCCCTACTCAGGTCATACCATTTCCACCCCATGGCGACTGCCCAAAGCTGATGTTGTACAGGAAAAATGTCAAAATTTGCTGGATTCTTTGGGTTGTACCTTAGAATAAAGCATAGGTCTCTCTTCCCTATGAATGGCAAACTTAGATTGTTGGACATAAGGGGTTTTATTATCTGTCTCCAGTTGAAATTAATGAAAGGGGGAATGCAGAAAAACACATTTATATCTCTGAGAGTTTGAAATTCACTGTGTTGTACTTTTGTCTATTACCACCTAAGCCTAACTTGAAGGATCTTTGTCAAGATTTGAAAAACAAAGTTACTGATTTTTACAGTAATAACTTTATGCTCTGAGCTTCAGGTTCTGCCTCTTAAAATTATAAAAAAAACCCGACTAACACAATTCAGACTTCCTAAGTACTACTACCTTTGCCTGTTACTCTCCCACACTAACAAGCACCAAAATTTCTTAATTTTTTAGAGGTTAGAAAGCCAAGTGAAATAACTTAAAATTGGAAAAATTATGTCTGCATTATTTTTTCTTAGAATCTTTTAAAGCCTGCTACTGTTTCTAGTTTTCTTTTCTGTTAGACTCTATCAGCTCAAGAAACACTACCGCATAAGAACTACCATGGAACTCTCTGATCTTCCTGTAATAACTTATTTTTATTCCACCTCCTGACTTGACGCAACTTGCTTCTTATAACCTGCCTCTTCTCTTGATGGGTTACAAACAGTATGAAGTACAAAAAGAATGACTTGAGACCCAATGTGGTTCAGTTTTGTTAAAAGTAAAACTACCTAAGGCTTCTTGCAAGTACAGGGCCCTAGGGCAATGGTATTCTGCTGTTATTCTTCTTGTTTATGTTTATTTTTGCTTATATTGGGTTTTGGTAAAAGAGAGCCACAATTTGAAGCTAAGACATGTTTCAAAGGTTTTCCATTATGAGGAAATATCTCCCAGTGACTCTTAGTCCAGGCGATAATATATTTCCTGCCAAAACTTATTCAAAAATATTTCAGTTATTCTTGTTACTTGAGAACATTTGGAAGGAGTAGCACAAGAGAAGTGCACGTATGCGATTCCCCTTTCGCCTCAATTTGAGAAAGAGTGGACAGAAACAGAAGAAACAGTAGAATTATGACTGATAAAATCCATGGAGTTCAGACAGAAAGCATCCATCTTTTACAGGCCAAGCTTTGAACAGTTTCAGGCAAGAATCTGTGACTCTCAACATGAGCTTCAGATGCTGGGTACCAAAGCATGTCATCTCTGACACTGACAATTTAACCTCCTTTCTAATTTGGATGACTTTGACATCTCTCTTGCCTAACTGCTCTATTTGGATTTCCTATAGAATCGAGAAGTGAGACTGAGCATCCTTGTCTTGCTCTGGATCTTAGAGGAAAATCTTTCAGCTTCCCACCATTGGATATGATGTTAGGTGGGCTTGCCATGTATAGACTTTATTGCATTGAGGTACATTCCTTCAGTTTCTACTTTCTTAAGAGTTTTTATCAGGAAAGGATGTCATCTTAATCATATTAATCCCTTCCACATCCACACTGAATCTGCCAGCAAATTCTGCTCTCTGCCTTCAGAATAAATGCAGGCTGTACCCACTTCACTTTACTCCCTCAGTCTGGTAATGTGGTGTATCACACAGAGATTGCATGTATTGAGTAAGCTTTTCATTCCAGGGAAAAATCCCACTTTATAATGGTGATACTTCTAATATGCTGTCGAATTCAGTTTTCTAGTGTTGAGGATTTTTGCATCTAGGTTCATGAGGGATATTGGCCTATAATTTTCTCACAGCATCCTTGTCTGGCTCTGCAGTCAGGGTGATGCTGGCCTTATAAAAGGAATTTTAAAGTATGTCCTTCCCTTTGCTTTTTGGATGAGTTGAAGAGAGATTGGTATTAATTTTGCTTTTAGCATTTGATAAAAATTCAGCAGTGAAGCCAGCAGGTAATAAGTATTGTTTAACAGGAGACTATTTATTATAGATTTCAATCTTATTTGTTGTTGGTCTGTTCAGATTTTCTCTTTCTTCATAATTCTGTCTTAGTGTGTTCTCTAGGAATTTGCACATTTCTCCTAGGTTATTTATTATGTAATCGTTTATAGTAGTCTATTGTGACCCTTTTTATTTGTTATCAGTTGTAATGTCTTCTCTTTCATTTCTGATTTTAAGTCTTTTTTCTCGAACAAGCTAAAGGGTGCTTTTTTTCTATCATTTCTAAAACCTACTTAGTTTTGTTCCCTTGTCTAATGCTTTTCCAGCCACTGTTTATTTCTACTCTGATCTTATTTCTTTCCCTTTGCTAATGTTGGCCTTCATTTTTCTTTTTCTAGTTCCCTGAGGTGTAAATTGGGTTGTTTATTTGTTCTTTTTTCATTTATGAGGTTCAACCTCACTTTCAGATCTGCTTTTGCCGCATCCCATAAGTTTTGGTATGTTGTAGGCCCTTTTGTTTGTCCCAAGATATTTTTCATTTCCCTTTCAGCTTTTCACCATTGGTTATTTAGGAACATGTTGTTTAATTTCCACAAATGTGAATTTTCCAAAATTCTTTTTGATTTCTGGTCCTATATTATTGTGGCTTAAAAAGATACTTGATATGATTTCAGGCTTCTTCAATTTATTATAACTTTTCTGTGGTCTGAATATGATTTATTCTGGAAAAATGTTTCACGTGAGCTTTAGAAGAATCTATGTTCTGCTGCTGTTGATGGAATGTGTTACATAATGACAATTAGTTCCATTTGAAGTATAGTTCAAGTCCAATGTTTTCTTATTGATGTTCATCTAAATTATGTTCATTGCTGAAAGCGAGTCTAATTAATTAATCAACTTCCATTCAAGGTAGTTATTGTAAAAAAAAAAAACTTGGTAATTCTACTTTGTAATTGTGTTGTTTGTTTGTAGATCCTTTTTACCTCTTTGCTGTCTTCCTTTGTCATAAGATGATTTTGTTAAAGAGACAAGTTTTGAGTCAAGTGCCTATGTTCAAATCTTGTCTTTAACACTTACTATAAATGCTGGCAAGTTTTGTACTTTATCTGTTTCTTCATCTATAAAATGGGGTTCATAACAAAGAATTTTACAATGGATACACTGCATTTTGTGCCAATTTAGTCTTTCCGTTGCTTAGGCTCAAATTCTTAAATCATCTTGATCTCTTCCATACCAACATTGAATCTGTCAGCAAATTCTGCCATCTCTACCTTCAGAATAAATGCAGTCTATGCCCACTTCTCATAACTTTCACTGCCACCAACTGGATGCAAGCTTCCATCACCTTTTTCCTGAGTTACTACAAAAGTCCCCATACCCCTTCCTCGCTATGATCCATTCTCTACAAATAACTACATAAGCAATATCAAGTTACTCCTTGGCGAAAACCCTTCAATGACTGACCATCTTGCTCAGAAGCAGAACTAAATTCCCAACCAAGGACTAGAAGGCCATATGAATGCTGGGGTCTTGTTCTGACCTTAACTCTGCTGCTCTCTCAGGAACACAGCTACAGTTCTGCTTACTGTCCATTTGGGATAAAAGCATAGAATACCACACTGTACTGACATGAATTTGTTAGAACCCTTAGGCTAGAAAAATGACTGGTACCTAGCAGTTAAGAATTTCTGAATGAATGTGGGAATGCCCTCAGTACAGAGCCTGAAAGATAGCAAGCATTATAAATTTTAATATGCTCATTTGTGAAAGTATCATGAATTGTTGGAAAATTAAACTACCAAGTTAAGCTACAGATTTGAAAGATGATCTGAACTTTAAGGAAGCTCTTTCTCAATAGAGTATTTGCTACTAATTTTAGATCATTTGATTTGCTAACCAATGACAGGCTGCAGTCAGGCTCCTTGTCAGTTCTCATTGAAACTGTGGTTACCCTCTGCAACTTAAGTCCATCCAACTTCTATGTAAGGTACAATTCTAAATATTTGAAGACAATGTCCAATTTAAGTCATCTTTAGTTAAAAACAAACAAAACTTCAGTTTAGTAGAGTTTCCGTGAACAAAGAACAATTCATGAATTGAATAGAACTAGAAGTGGTTCAACAGTGGGAGCTTTTACCGGCCAGACATAGAAGTAAGTTAGAGAAATTGGCTACAGATAGGCTTTATTTGTACCTGGTCCAATTATTTGGCTGCCTGTGATTGGCTAAACTCTAGCTTCTCAAGACAGACTGAAACTTGGTTTTTATATGGCCAAATTAGGATTCAGTATGTTTTCATACTAAACTGGTTTGTAGCTTGCTATTTAGAAACTCAGAGTATAAAGATGGCTAATAGCCTCTAACAATTCACCTAGTGAGACTCTTAATCTTGAGAGATTGACCCAAATGACCCTTGGGGATTGATGCCACTTTATAATAATGCCCATGTTTGCCTTGGAATGGAATTCAGAGCCTAAGGTCCACTGAGTAATTCTTTACATTTGTTTTTGTCATTTTAACTGGGGTGATTCCATTTGATGCACAGAGGAGGGCTACACACACACATTTAAGCCTCTGGAGGGAACATAGTGCACCAGGAGATAACTATGAAGAAGAGTACCAAGAGACTGGAGGGCAATCCTTAAGGAGCCAATGAAAATTTTAAAAAATCAAAATATGAGCCAAAAGAGGAATTTCTACCATATAAAAAGCATTTATTGAAGTGCAGCAAGAGATGTTAGCATCAAACACACTCCCTCATGACCTCATTTACATTTACACCAAGTCACAAAAAGAACATTCTATCAAAAGACATTCATTTAGAGGGATATATGCCTTCTGGAAAATTCCACTTTAGTGCAGATTAAATGTATGCTGATTAGGCATGCATGACAATGGTACTGTGAGAATCCCTAATTGACATCGGTCCCTTAGTTTCTACTTACTGAGACATGGGTTGTTCATATACATGAATGATTATTAAATGTTGCACAAATAAAACTAATTTGAGCAACAAGAGTTTCCTGTGGGAAGCCAGCATTAGGGGTCACCAGTAAAAGAGCACTAACATTGATCTAAAACCTCATTACTTGAATGCTAAAAGGTAACTGAACATTAGATTGATAGCTTATAGAAAAATTAAGGACCCTAATCACTCACCTTTGATTTTCTTACTCAATTTCTGTCGTTTCTTTTTCTGGAATTGAACCCAAGGACCTTGGGCATGCTGGCAGGCATGTATCACTGAGCAATACCCCCAGTCCTTATCTGGTACAATTTAGCCACAAAAGCCTCACAACAGGTTTTACTTAGTGTTAAGCAAGAAACCTGAAGCTGAGCATGGTTGTATGTACCTGTATCTCCAGTGACTCTCACGACTGAGGCAGGAGGATAGCAAGTTTGAGGCCAGCCTGGCAACTTAGCAAGACCCTATCACAAAATGAAAAAGGTACAGTGGTAGAATGTCCCTAGAGTCAATCACCAGTATGACAAAAAGGAAAACAAAACAATAAAACAAAAAACAGAAAGACCCACATGTACAACTGGAACAAATAGTCCCACTTTGAATATCAACATTTGTAAGGTGAACTTGAAGATCTCTAGTATAATGTGCAGATTTAAATTATTTTGACATATTCACCATTTAAATATCTTCTGTGTGGACACTATTGGTATGGAACCTTAATTATCACACCAGCTTGCTATGCTTAAAACTAAAAAGATATAGGTATAAGAAAGTTGGGGTGCCAAAGAAGAGAAGTCTTGATCTATGATCTTGGGAAAGTTGTCCCTATCTTGGATGTCATCTGTTTCTGAGGAGAAACCTCCCTGGTCAGTTTACTCTTTGAGACCTCAAAGCAGGTGTGCAGTTCCAAGAATCTGGAGGTGCCATCTTGAGTTAAGAAATATGGACCCAACACCTAAGACCCCAAAGTTTTACTGAAGGGTGGGTGGTGATAAAAGGTTGGTATGGTCCCATCTATCAGAGTTCAAGGGCAGTCTTTCTCTAGTCTTATTTTAAAAAGACCCAATCTCTAGGCTTTAGGTTGTTCTCAGTTTCTTCTTTCACTTAGTGAAAATATACTTTGACAAATGCAGTGAAGTCATTTCAGTTTATAAGCATATGTTATAAAACATATGAGATTCATGTATGTTTTCCAATAGAGGAGAGTCTGATTGTCATCAACATCAATGGTAATATCACTGGCCAAATCAATCTAGTTGATTGTTAGTGATTATTAGCTTTGCCAGTTTCAGATTTAAAAAATCATTTCTCCTTCTGATCTTCCCAGAACATTGAGGATGATAGGGACAATGATAATGCTATTGTATTATAATACCTTCTTTTATAATTTGTCCAGTGAAATAAGTATCTTTATTTCTGGACATGTCTCAGGAATGACCCACAGTGAAATACATTTTCATATAAAATTTTAGATACTGTTATAGCATCAACTTTCCTACATAAGATTCTATCCATCCACAAAACATATAGCCCATAAAATCAACATTTTGATACCCATTGAAGTGGCAACAGAATATTAAAAAATAGAAATATGCCACCATAGGTTTACTGAAATTATAGGTGTAACAAACCAAAAATTACTTATTAACCATTTTAGCAATTTTATAACAGTTACCACACTGATATTTTTCCATAATCTGTATCATTTTATCTACTCCATGATGAGTCGTCTAGATTTTAATAATGGAAACTTTGAGGACTTGGGAAGGACCCCTCCAAGAGTCCATGCATACCATTAAATTTCTCTCCTTTTAAATACCAGTTTTGTTTTTCAAACTTGGATACATAGCACTGTTTTAAAAATGAGTTATCCTAGGTCATTTGACTTGGATCAATCTTATGGAGCTTATTAAAATTGCAGTTTAGTAATTTCAGTACTGGCTGACAGGATGAAAATCTGCCAGGGCATTTCCTTAGTAGTCAATTAACTCTTGATTTTGGGTTAGCAATTTTATGAACCAGTTTCTTCACTGGAATACTGACAATTCTTATCCACCCTAGTGGTATGATTGTAAGAGAAATCTGTACTTAACAGAATCATTGCCATGAATCTCATCAGAAAAGACATATTTTTAATTAATGGCTGCTTAAATTCACTTTAAAAAAAAAGTGCCAGAGTAAAAAAAAAATTAAATTCTTGTAGATAATAAAACATAAAATGGCCAAGTTTAGAGACCTAATGCAAGTTCATTATAATGCAATTGGTAGGACATATTTTAAGATAATAACCAGAATCATGACTGGTAGTATAACATCAGGGCTGTCCAATTTATAGGAATTTCATGATTTCTCAAATCCATATTAATAACATACCTGGACAATGTAACTTAAAGAAGGTCTGGCATCACTTATTTGATAATGCTTTCTATGACATATTCAAATGTATCTAGATTAGCATCTTTTTTTTTCATAGAACAAATTTTTGAGGTATCCCTGGGGCCCATTTGAAAATCCTTAAAGTAATTTGGTCAAAAGGTCTTGATCTGAGAAGTTTTCAACATGTTTAAAACAATAATTAAATAGGATCACAGATTATCATCGGCTAATACTCATTAACTAGAGTGATAATTAAAAGATTTCAAGAGAAAATATAGGAAGTTACATATTTGTAGGAAAAATTGTTTCCTTTAATAGAATCTTATTATTTTAAATAATAAAAGACCTAATTATAACATAAAGCAAAAGAAATTAACTTCATAAAACGCAGAATCTTTGACTCATAGGCCAATTACCTAAAACCTTATTTTAACAGGGGATCAAATCCTAGTTTTTGCCAGTGTATTCTTGCTATTTACTGCTCAATTTTTAGAAAAAAAATGTAAATAATTCCCTTGACATCTTATCCAGCTTGATCACACACAAAAAATTGCCTCTTCCATAAACCTTCTACAACTTTTTCATATCCACTTAGTTTTTGCCCTATACTTTTCCCCTCTTTTCAAAACGACCAATCTATCCGAAGAAAGAAATTACCTTTTCCTTAAAAAACTTTTTCTCATGTCTTTCCTGACCATTCTTGTCTTCTTTACTTGCCTGCAGAGTTGCTTCTCTTATTATTTCTACTAATATTAGCTACATATACCAGTTTTTCTGAAACCTTATGATCTTCATTTCGAGTGTATATTAAGAACATTGTGAACATTGTCATACCAGCACTCTATAGGTTGACAAATAGACAAAATTTCTAGAAGCATGTGCTTTCTCATAGTACCATTTTTCAACATGACACAAAATATATCTACTGATAGTCCTAATTCTCTAGCCTCTTTTTTAAGAACCCTTTGGAGGAGGTATAATTTATCTATTTATCTCTATCCTCTTAGGGTTTTGTTTGTTTGTTTTTGCTGTTGTTGGTGTGGAGAGAAACAGTAGGCCAGATTTCTCTCAGCCTCAACCTCATCTTAATGACAAGAATATTAAAACTTACTAATATTAAGAACACATCATTCATATAGGAATTTTGTATTACATCTATTTATCTCACAGTTATGCTTGGATTTCTCATGAAGATGAAACATTAAAGAACTAGCCATCTTGTAACAGATAACATGAGCTTATTTAAACAGGAAAAGCTGTACATATGTATTATATTTAATGCTAAAAGTTTAGGAAACATGCCTGTTTAATCAAACCAATTTTTAAGTAGCTTTTATTTACTGAAAATTATCCCAGATCATGTGAGCTTAAGAAGCATTCTGGGTTGATTTCTAAGAATTTGTGTAAATATTTAATTTACATAAGTATTTGTTTTTCTTTTGGCCAAGTAAATAGAGCTCTTTTACAGTTTAATTTTCACAATTTTATGTGAAGGCAGAAAACCAGACATACACAAATATATAGACAGAAGCAGATTTTGCAACTTTAAATTTTAGCCAAGTGCCAGGTAAATAACACAAAGCTCACTAATTTGTTGAAGAACATCTAGAGCCTGTTATGGTTTGGATGTGAAATGTCTCCCAAAAGCTCATGCATGGGACAATATAAGAGTGTTTAAGGATGAAATGATTGGGTTATGACAGCCTTAACCCAATCAGTGAAATAATCCTTTGATGGAACTAACTGAGTGGTAACTGAAGGCATGGTGTGGCTAGAGCAGGTGGGTCATTGAGAGCGTGGCTTTGGGGTTTATAATTTGTATCTGGCAAGTGGAGTCTGTCTCTGCTTTCAGATCATGAGATACTTCCTTCAGCCACTCTTCCACCATGGTGTTGAGCCTCACCTTGAGCCCCAAGGAATGGAGCCAGCCTTTTATGGACTGAGACCACTGAAACCATGAGCCCCTAAATAAACTTTTTCTCCTCTAATATTGTTCTTGTTAGGTCCTTTAGTCATAGCAGCATAAAAGCTGACTAAAACAGAGCCAAACTGTATTTCTGGCCAAGAGAACAAGATTTCTTACCTAGAGAGATAAAGACTTATTCTTGCTGAGTTTTCAAATCCACTTTTCTGATGAGGAGCTATTACCCGCAAATTTGCATATTAAAGGGATAACTACCAAGTCCTACAGAAGACAGGGTAGAAAATTTCTATCTAAAATGCACAAGACTTCAGGCTTAAAACCATGATTTTTCTAAACCAAGAAACTTGTAGGTAAAGGCTCAATTAAAACAAGGTGGCCAGGAAAGCTCCTTAATCCAAGGTGAGGCTTGTTATGTAATTTGAAGCCCATGGCTTACATTGTAAGAGTTTCTAGCTTGTCAGTCCTCTCTCTTAGTACAAGAAGGAGACACTTACGAATAGAGATTTCTTATGTAGATATAATTTTTTCCTATAAAAGTACCTTGAAATGACCAACTAAGAAGTCCAAATTCCAGAAAGGCTTATTTCAGAAACTAATTTAGTTAGACCATCAGTTTCACAGCCCAGTTTGCTTTTCAACTACATAATTGAGTTCAGGATGGCCCATTGAGGAATAGGACAAGCATTTTCTATTCCTCACTTGGCATAAATACTTTTGGTCTTAGCTGATAGTCAAAGACTAGTTTATCCTTATAGGTTGGTTTCCAAGATTGAATGACAGAATTGTTTGAAGAGTTTTCCCCTGAGGAGTTTCTGGGGCATAAAAATGATTATGACAAAAAAGAGGTGGACAGGTCATCAGAACAAAGGGTCAGCAGGAGATCAGAAAGAGGGGTTTCAGTTGAGAGGTTTCCAGGAGAGCAGCAGGACTGATAGAGAAAATAGGACTAATTCTTACAAATGTTTTCTCTAAGAATTGTCCCTGTGTCAGTTGAACAGATTTGGACACAGACATTTGGACTTGAGTTGAAACCCCCACCCTAGAAATACTGCAACCCCCTCAGGGAACCTTTGGTTATTGCCATGGGATTGAAGACATTGGTTTTTCCAGAGGTCCAAATCAGGAGGGTCTCAACAAATCAGGTCCAGTCACTTGACCCAACAATCAAACACAAAAGTCATGGTGAAAATCAGGAAAGGAATTTTAATCAGTATAACTGGTTAAAAGTAAAGCTGATTCCTAGTAAAGTTGGAAAGACAAAGGGACCAGTGTGTCCAGCCACGTCTTCAGGGGTGCTGACGTGAGCTTCCAGATTATATAGACAAGGGGGTTGGGCAGAAGTATAAATAATCAAGCAGTCTTTGTCAAACTGTGGTCTGGTTGATCATTATCTCTGGATTGGTCAGGTCTGTGATGGTGATAAAAAATATATATATATATTGCCCTTGCCTGGGGGGATAGTTTCAACTCATTACAAGATGTTTATTGGCTATACATATTGTTCCCTGGAATATAACAATTGATGACAAAGGAGACAGATGCAAAATGGAGGCAGGGGTGCCAAGTTTTTTTTATATTTGCAAACCCAATTGAAGAGTCAGTGTCCCTAAGCCTTGGTTACAATCCCACCTTTGCCTTTTGTCAATTCCTCAATCTTAAAGGAAATGAGGGCATTGGTCAATCTGACTTTCCTGGTTCCTTGACCATATTGTAAACTAGTATTTAAGAAGGGAAAAAGCTGGATCTTCTCTGCTTATGTGCTTCAGTAATTGTTTAAAGATCCAGATGATTAAGCCTAAAAGTGAAAATGTTACTGAAATCCTAGGGTAAAGGCTCTGGTTCTAGTGGTCCTGTACCAATCATCCGAGCAGAGGTGAAGGGCAGGAAAGGAACTTTAATCAGCATGGCTGTGCCAGGAGGGCTACAGTGACCAAAAGTCACTGTTTTCAAGTCATTGACAAGAAATTTAAGGTTTTGTAGAAAAAAGGAACAAAGGCAAGAGGGGGGAGGCTTGTACATCTGGAAGAGTGGGCCATCATGAGGTCACTGTCTGGTAGGTCATTATCTCAGTACTGGTTTTGTGAAACTCTGGGTAAGATATCACTTGAGGGGGCAATTTAGTTCTCAGCATGCTATGATAGCTCCTTCTTCATCTCATGAAATCTCACTGTGGGTTGTTGATCTTTTTTGTGAGGCTCACTATTGCTTGAGAGTAGTTTCAGTCCCTTATCATACAGTTACATACTGAAATCCAAGGTAACTACAAAAGAAAGGAGTTCAGAAGCAGGGTGGGGAGTCAAAGAGGCAAACGGAGCCAGAGAGGGACAAAATGGAGTTGGTTAGGTCAGTGATTGAGCCCCGCTTCAAAGGTACCATTATAAATTCAAAGCAGAATCCAAGAGGGAATCAAAATCAGAAGATATCCAACTAATTAAAATCATATAAGAGTCTTCTCTCTTTTTTCTTTTCTTTACATAAATAGAGGGCCTTTGTCAAAGCTATGAATCTCACTTTCTGTGCACCCTGGTGGAAGGGCTTTAATGTCAGGCAATCATGCATAAGAATTTTTTCCATAACATCTCAGCTTTACTTATTTTTGGTAGGGCTGATACTAATGACTCGCTTTTCATTCTGACAACTCCCCACCCCCTTGTCTCTGAATAACTTCCTCTGAAATCATATTAACCACTCAGTGTGTTGGTACCTTGTGGTTGGATGAACTCATCCCACTTTTTTTTTTATTTAAAATAAATTTATTTTAATAAAATGTCTTTTTTCCTGCTTCACCTTTGCTTTCAAGGCCATTTATTATAAATTATTTTCTTTAATTAATTTTTAAATTTTTTCTAATTGTACATGACAGTAGAATATACATTTTGATAGATCATACATAAATGTGATGTAATTTCTCATTTTTCTGATTGTATGTATTGTAGGATTACATCGGTCATGCAGTTATATATGTACATGAAGTAATAATGTCTGTTTTACTCTACTATCATTCCTACCCCCATACCCGTCCCCTCCCTTTATTCCCCTCTACCTAATATAAAGTAACTCTGTTCTTCCCTAGGTCCCCATCCATATGGTGAATTAGCATCCCCATATCACAGAAAACATTCAGCCTTTGGTTGTTTGGGTTTGGCTTATTTCGCTTAGCATGATATTCTCCAACTCCATCCATTTACCAACAAATGACATAATTTCATTTTTCTTTAAAGCTGAGTAGTATTTTCTTAATCCATTCATCTGTTGATGGGCACCTAGGTTTGGTTCCATAGTTTAGCTATTATGAGTTGAGCTGCTATAAACATTGATGTAGCTACATCACTATAGTAACTTGATTTTAAAATTGTTTGGGTATAAACTGAGAAGTGGTATAGCTGAGTCAAATGGTGGTTCCATTCCAGGTTTTCTAAGGAATTTCTATACTGCTTTCCATAGTGGTTGCACCATTTTGCATTCCCACCAACAATGTATAAGTGTACCTTTTTCCCCACATCTTCGCCAACATTTATTGTTGCTTGTATTCTTTTTTTTTTCTTTTATTTTTGTTATTTGCTTATTGATTCATTGAGCACAAATGGAGTACAGCTATTGTTTCTCTGGTTGTACACAATGTAGAATCACACCATCTGTGCATTCATACATGTACACAGGGCAATGATGTCTGTCACACATTCTGTTAAAATTCTTATAATTGCCATTCTGATTGGAGTGAGATGAAACATTAGAGTAGTTTTGATTTGCATTTCTCTAATTGCTAGAGATGTTGAACATTTTTTTCATATATTTGTTGGTCAATTGTATATCTTCTGTGAAGTGTCTTCAGTTCCTTAGTCCATTTGTTAATTGGGTTATTATTATTATTTTTTGGTGTTAAGTTTTTTGAGTTCTTTATATATCCTAGAGATTAATGCTTTATCTGAGGTGCATGTAGTAAAGATTTTTCTCCCAATCTGTAGGCTCTCTCTTCACATCATTGATTGTTTCTTCTGCTGAGAAGAAGCTTTATAGTTTGAGTTCATCCCATTTATTAATTCTTGACTTAACTTCTTGCTCTTTAAGGGTCTTGTTAAGGAAGTCAGATCCTAGGCCAACATGGTAAAGATTTGGGCCTACTTTTTCTTCATAGTCACAGGGTCTCTGCTCTAGTGCCTCAGTCTTTGATCCACTTTGAGTTTTGCACAAGGTGAGAGATAAAGGTTTAATTTCATTTTATTACATGTGGTTTTCCATTTTTCCCAGCACTATTTGTTGAATGGGCTATCTCTACTCCAGTGAATGTTTTTGGCACCTTTGTCTAGTACAAGATAACTGTTTTTATATGGGTTTGTCTCTGTGCTCATCCCATTCTTGGTTTATCTGGTCCCATATCGGAGGGAAAGTGATAGGTTGTGAAAGGACCCATTTACTCAAATTCAGGCACCCGAGATGTTTAGAAGGGGTGAGACTTAGGTAAGTTTTCCTGGAGTCCATCACAAAGTTTAATTCTCTGTCCTGTCTACCATCTCAAAATGTTGAACCAGATTATTTTGTTAGAAGTTGTACTTTTGCAGAATGTTAGCAGGTGACAATTAAGCTATCTATAAGGAAAATATAAACTAAAACTAACAAGAGAAAAAAATAAATCCAGTTTGAACCCAGAAACAACATCTTTATAACACAAATGTGGTTTTGATATCTGCTTAGCCTCTAGAAAATCACATAAAACCTGACAACTTTATGACACAAACTCTTTTATAAGTTGTATTTCTTTCAAAATACTTTTATAATTTAAGGACATCTTTTATAATTTACTCAAACCCTTACTTAATGCTGTTTATTATCATTTTTTGTGTTTGGGGAATCATACAAATTTATGACAAAAATTTACCCAAAAATTTACCCAAATTTATGACAAAAATTTGACACATCTTAACTAAAGTGATTATATTTGTAGCTAATTCTTAAACCTCTCTAAATGTCATTCTAAGAGTATAAGAAAATGAATTTCCTGAGATTATTTAAAGATCAAGAAACATAATAACATCACATATAAAACATGATTATTAAAACAAAGTTCTCCTTTGTTGAAAAAGTGGCAAAATGTTTCCATGTTTTTACATTTCCAAATGTATTAGCTTTTCATTCTGTGACCAAATACCTGATGCAAACAACTCAGAGGAAAAAGGATTTGTTTGGCCTCCATTTTAAAAGCTTGGTTCCATGATTGGCCTGTTCCATTGCTTTGGACCTGAGGTGAAGCAGAACATTAGGTTGAAGGGCATGACCAAAGAAAGCTGATCAGCTCATGGAAGCCAGGAACAAAAAGAAAAGATCCGGGATGAGACATAGTCCCTGAGGCATGCCCCACCTAACTATAGTTTATACCTCCTCCCGGGAGTGCATTCAGATTATTAATTTATCAAATGAATTAATTAATTGATGAGGTTAGAGCCTCATGATCCAATGACTTTCCAAAAGCCCCCCCTCTGGACAAAGCTTCTACACATGAACTTTTGGGAGACATTCCAGATTCAAATCATAACACCACCAGCTTTTAAATCATTAAAGTTCTCATTATCTTTCCAGAAATACATTTAAACTCCAATCCCAGTGCAAAGAAAAACAAATTTTCATTTATCAAATAGGTTACTTTTATTTAATTTTAAAAAGTAATAAATTCCATCTCAATTTGATATTATTTCTCCCTTTCTTATCTAAAGTACATGAGGTTTTTCAATTGAATGCCCTTGTTTGCAGATGTACTCTCTGGGTGACCAATGCACAGTCTTAATTATCAGAGTGGCACTTCTTGGAATACAGAGTGTTGGACATATCTGATTATCTTTACTAAAAGATCCAAGTCATGATGCAATTAGGAACATGCAAATATAAGCCTGAAAAAGTTATCACTACTAGCAGTTTTAGTTTGGAGGTCACCAGCTTGGTGAAGCGCTACTCCTAAGTTTGTGTTTTAGAAGATTTTTATATTCGGGGGACAGAAATACATTTAATGTACTAAGAAACCAGTAATAATTAACATCATAGCTATATAGAAATACTTTATATATAAACATATACTAAAAATGTATATATGCGTGGGTTCACATAAATACATACACATGCAAGCACGCACACACACACACTTAGCTTTTATCAGCTTTTTCCTTTTAAGTGAAATTTAGTCTGTGGTTCAGTGAGATGACATTATGTGGCTCTGCCTCTAATAAGCATACGTAGTTTAACTGACAAAGTTCAAAGTATAGCTTTAGACCTTTTACAGGTTTAGGAGACATTGCTGGTGACCAAAAATTGATTGTATTACCAGATGTACAAGTGTATCTCATATGCACAATAACAAAACACTTATTCAAAGCAACAGGTGCACACCAAGTTTCAAAGGGCAGTATTACACAAAGGACAGGGTTTCCACATCTGAATGGTACTGTATATAAATGGCAGAAAAACTGAAAGTTTCACTGGTCATTTTATATGTATAAGACCCAGACACAGTGCTTATTGTATAAAAGGAACACTACTGGTTACCTTGTATATTAAACCTAAAGCTCACATCAATTAATCCTACAAACATTTAGACATAAATGTGTAACATTTAGACAAACTCAGACACAGAGATGTTCAGCCTTCAAGCATGTACACCTCTAGAAACAGCTGTATAGAGTGTCAAATACACAACAACCTAATGTTTATTTAACCAGATTATAAAGTGATCATTTAAAAGACTTTAAAACTTAATTCTTAGTTTTCCTAAGTAATGGAAACCTAATAGACAATAGAAAACACAAATTGTCTTCATAAAACAAAACAAAATAAAAATCTTTGTACTTTAAGTCAGTTCTTTGTAAATGTTACTAACGGATGATCAATATTCTAAGAAAGCTTTATTGCTTTAAACAGAAAATTAGGTTCTGGTTTTATATCGGTCATCAAATTTTGACCTTAGGAAACCCCTTTAAATATTTTAAGTTATAGCCACACACACAAAAAAAAATTATAACATCTCACCAACTTTCTGTGACCTGCATCAACCTCTTACAACTTGTTTACAGCTCTATTTCTTGTCCTGTCTTCCTTTTTCCCATCTTGGACTACAGGACAAAAATTTTACTTTGCCATACAAAATCCTTTCTTTAAATAAAGGATACTTAAAACATTTCTTTCTCCTACCTTCCAATTTTTTTTGCCTTTTTTCTTAAGTCTACCTTTTTAAAAATCAGTTTAAAATATAAGATTACTAAGAGTTAAAATTCTAAAATATTCTGTATGAAAAAAATAATTTAAAGACAACCAAGGAATAAAGCAATCTTGAATGTTTTATATACATTAATAATTTATGAAACCATATTAAATATACCCCAACATGTTATCTTTTTATAAATTTTGAGAAGCTAAGCACTTGAATATTTGGCAATTGAGGGTTCAGTATTTTAACTTACAAGTGTTTTTTTCCTATCATATATTCTTATAAATGTTCACTCCCTCATATTTTAACAGTTTTTTTTAGATTACTCATGAAAATGGAGATATCAGATCTGCATAGTTAACATTTTGGATTATTTTGGTTTTTGCCAAATAAACTCTATGAGTTGCTGTTCTTGAAACAGAAAGCAACAGACATCTTAAATATCTAACAGACAATTATAATCCTGTTTGGCAAGCAACACAGGCAGAAAAACATGTTAGCAATTTTAAAGACATTTTTACAAGCTTAACCTATTTGTCAAAGATTTATCCAAGTCATGTGAGCCAAAAGACATTTGGGCTAACCTCACAGTTCTAATTTATGTGAGTGCATATCTATAAGCCCACTTGGTGTCATGCAAACAATATTTCTACATGTGTGCTTATGTCAGTATAACACACAATCCATACATGTATTAAAACATACGAACCTACCAAAGCACCTCAAAGGTTTTAGACTGTTGATCTGATTATCCCCTTCACAACCATAAGTATCATCTCAAAGACAGGACTGAGCCTCAACTTCATTAAGAATGGTGTAAGTCAAAGCCCAGCAAAAGCAGAAATTTCTAATGGTAAAACTGGCTATTGGGCCTCAAATTAATCTTTTCCTGTTTTAAGAGCTAATCAATAGAAAGGAAGACGTCCTTAGAAATGGAAATTACTTTTGTAATGGTAAGAAAATCAAACTTTGGAGGCCTATGTAGTTAAATCCCTCTGCCCTAACTTGTTCTCTCATCAGAGGTAGCCCTCCAACCAATAGAACAAAAAGTGCTTTCTATGCCCACCCAACCTGGAATGCTTTCTTTGGGCTTTCTAAAACTTTTTCTTACTGTTTAACTTATCACAGCTTTTAACAGATATTTTATAAAGAACTTAATTTAAATTTTAAAAATTTCCAATTGTCAAAATTTAGACAGGGTCAGTCATAATTTTATACTTTGGCTTTACTGCCCAACAACTGGAAGTGATTTTGAGAATTCACCCTAAATCTGCATTTTGGCTAGGACAGGTTCAAATAACAAACAAGGAACTGATTTTCTTAGTAAATAAGCAGAGGGAGGGGGATAAAACAGATAAAACCAAAAGCCTTCAATCAGAACAAAAATGTATTATTTTAAGCATGTGGACCCAAAAACTGAAGTCACCAGGAAAACTATGATCTCAAAAGGCAGAAGTTCTTAGCAAAAATGAAGTGACTATAGTTACTTTAGTCAAAGTTATTTCTATAAATTTCTGGGGCTATTTATTTTTGAATTCTAGGTAAATTTTGACCAATGCTGTGTTCAGAACTCATTTTGTTAGAGGCCTGTCTCTGGGCTGGAGCAAGAGTTGATGCTAGGGAAGTGTTTTAGGTCAGAAAGATATACTACCTATAGGATTCCTTCCCAGTGACCTATATTACAGGTGCTCCCTTTGGCTTGTTTTGGAAAGCCTTGAACACCAAGGGGTTCAGGGTGATTCAAAGTATGGAGTGACCATTTCTTTACATAAACTTCTTGGAGGATCTGTTAAGAGTTCCTTCCAACACAGGAAAGGAGTATGTTCTTCTGAAATGGAATCCCATGAGACTATGGCTCTCATGGGATGATCATTTGCCTCTAACAGCTCTGTCAAGACCCTCATGTAGATAAATCTATGATAGAATTGTTGTGGTAGCCATCAAATTATGTTTTTAGTATTCACTAAGTCAATCATCATAAACACAGACTGATACACTAACCAAAGAACATATAAAACAATCACTGTCAGAGTGAAATTTCAGATATATAGACCATCCCATATTATAATAATAAGTCATCTTTGTCTTAGTCATTGGTTTGTAACTATTAAATAGACCAGTAACCCAGGAGTCTCCCTAGGGTGGCTCCAGAATAGAAATAGCACTTTGTTCTTATACAAATCATAACACAGATCTCAAACATCCTTGCTTTTCTGTGTAGTTTACGTTCCATCCCTGCCAGTTAGCCCCGCAGATTTACAGAATCCAAACTTTAAGACAATGGCAAAAGCCAGAAGTGGCTCAAAAGATTCCCAAATGACAAAGAAAAGAAAGGACAAGGCCCAAAGTGAACTGTCAAGAGAACTTACCAGGGGTCAAACTTTAGGGCCCATAGAATCCAAAATTTTTCTCTGCTTTACCAAATGATAGAAAAAAGCAGTCAATGCTGTCCTGAAGTGGAAAGAGAGGGACCTTGAAATGAATGTAATTTTGCTAGTCACCTCAGACCCTCATGTTCTTCATTCTGGGGTCAGCTAGCTGTAAGTGGCTAATGCCCAAAGGGTGTGGTGTCTCCTGGTGTGGCTCATGAACGGGATCCCAACAAATCAGGTTCATAAGTTACTTGCCCCAAAACCAAACAGAAAAGTAATGATGAAAAGAAGGAAAGGAATGTTAATCAGTATATCTATACTGAGAAGACAAAGGAACTCAGGTTTTCATTCCTGTCTTCAGAGATACTGATATGAGCTTCCAGATTTTATAGACAAGGGGGACCAGAAATATGCATAGTCAAGCAATCTTGGTCAAACTGTGGTCTGATTGATCATTGTCTCAGGACTGGTCAGGCCTTGTCAGTTGCTGTTGGCTAGGGAGATCATTTAAACTAATCACAAGATGTTTATTAATTAGCATGTTCCTGGAACTGTTTCCTCAGAGAAAAGGACCCAAGTGCAAAATGGAGGCAGAGATGTCAAGTTGTTATATTTGCAGGTCCAACTGTGGAGTCGTGTCCCTAGAAAAAACAGTTTCTAATTCCTGGTTACAGTGGGAGTTCTGTCTGCTGGGGAAATAGTCCAAGACAAAAGGAATAGGTCCATCAGATGATTGGTGTAAAAGTAGACAACTTCTTTTCCAATAGCTTGGCCATTTATGATGAAGGCAGTCATTTCAGGGAACAGTTCTTTAGTTTGAGACTCTTCAGTTTTGACTTAAAATATTTAAGGAGGTCCTTTTGATCCCTAGGGCTCTAATTGCTATTAAGACATCCACCTGTTTGCCTTTTCTATGGAGTTTCCTTATTGTTTCCAATCTAATATATTTTTGTTAAGTTTGACCCAAATTTCTGGAAAAGCAGAGATTTGGAGTCCATAGTTTTTATTCATTAAATTAAATTGGTTAGAGTTCCACATGGAGTTCTAAATTTATTGGAGTCAGGTGGACCCATGATTCCCTATCTTCTAATAATCTTACTAACTAGAGACCTCTTAATATTTCCAGTTAATTTTCTTTAACAAACCAAATCCAATACTGGACTAAGTCCAAAAATAACCCAAATAAAGTAATAGAGCTCAAAATGGAAATTCATGGTCTTGAATTCAAGAGGGAACTAATTTATAACTTCTAGTTACTATGAAATAACAACAGATCTGATGGGTACTTTTGCTTAGTCACTCAATCACTGGGGGTCACTAAAGGTCTCCTTCTGATGTCAAACTGACAAACGACTTTAGACAAATTAATTTTAGCAGAGTTTATTAAAGCAAAGAATAATTCATGAATCAGGAAGTACTCAAAACAGGAGAAGGGTCAGAGTTCTTCACAGCAGCATGAGCACTGAGCTCTTATGGGCCACACACAGAAACAATTAGAGAAATCACCTGTTCTGTTACAGATTGACATCCAACTTATTTGATCATAATGTGATGAGTTGCCTGCCTGTGATTGGCTGAAACTTAGCTGTTTGACACTACATTATTTAATTTACTACCTCCCCATAAACATTGTCTTTATTATCCTCCATCTCATCCAGAAATGAGCAGATTACCACATCAAGCACTAAGACTAAATTAATATTTTACCCAATGTCATCACACCATTAGCTTGCATTGAATTTATAGTGATATAAAATGCTCAGATTATTTTGTGTGTGTATATGTTTTCACATTGGCTTAAGTAGTTCTCTTCCATTTCATCCAATGCTTTTCTCACATACTTGAGATATTCTTATTGAGGCCCCATCCTCTTAGGTTTAGAAATAGAGAAGCATTGTAGCAGAACGCTCAGGCTAGGGATGAAAATAAACTTAGTCATCTGTAATCAGAAACACTTGGTATATTTTTAAAAGCTCACCCAGGAATTTCCATAAAATCTTTCTCTACCATGCTATCTTCTGCTAATATTTTTTCCTGCATTTTCAGCTAAAGAGGATCGCATCTTCTATGACAGACACGCCTTCCCTTACTCCCCTCAGGCACTCAACACTTGAAATCAATCTTGATGCTGAAAATCTCTACCTACCACAGAATCAAAAGTCTCAAGGATACATCAAATGACAAAGTGACTATTTCTCCCCAAATTAAAGAATCTCCTGATATAAAATCAAAATATGGAGTAGAAACCTTGATTTTGCAAATGTCTTTCTCTACGATTTTTGTAAACTTATTGCTTAACCCCTTTATTATTAAAGGTATGACCATAGCACAATACTTACAATGAAGTCAGATAGATTTAATAGGATACATTTATAATGTATTTTGAGTTTCTTACAAGACCCATTATCAATAACAAGTATTGGAGTTAAAAAGTAAATGCAAGCGATGAAGAAGTGTACGAGAGCAGAACAGCTTTTCCCTATTGAAATGGATTTCATTATACAAGAACCTTCCTCAAACCAGTTCTCAACATGACAAAAAGAAAACAGGCTTTCTTCCACTCTCAAGATTTAGTACACATGTATAAGTACAAGACAAATTAGTATCCAGGAAGATGGCAAATCCTACTCAGAAACAGAATCATGCATATTGCCATTAAAACAGATTTGTTATGATATACTTCCAGAACAGGTTACACCTAATTATCCAATTTGGACATGAGAAACAAACACATAAGCCTTGAAGAGAATGAAATGTTAATCAAAATGTCTTTCACATGGCTCTGGCTATGATAGGGTTGCCAGCTTAGTAAATAAAATACTGATGCCCATTCAAATTCCAATTTCAGATAAACAATGAATCATTTTTAGTATGTTTTGAATAGTACATGGGACATTCATATATTAAAAATAACTCACTTTTTATTTGAAATTTGATTTTTTTTATTGGGTATCTTATGTTTTATTTGGCAATCAGTTGCAAATAACATGACTCTCATTAGAATTCTTACCAGTGCAACCATACCTTAAAGTTTTGGTCTAGAACACCCTAAGGTAGGAAATCTACATTTCCATCTAACCATTCTAGGTTCATGCCCAAGTTCTCTATAACAAAAAACAATAATAAAACATACTAATTTGTGAAAAATACATTTTACATGACATGAGACCCTTTATAAGGAAATGAAGATCAAGTAGTTAAACCTGCCTGGGAGTTTTTGTTTGTTTGCTTGTTTATTTGTTTTTGTAGATTTAATGGAAAATGAAGAGTTTTGGAAAAATGTAATAGGACCCAAACAATATAATCTAATTGTAACAAATTGGGAAATTTAGCAAGACCTTTTCAGGTTCTCCTCAGTATCCCTGTATCTTTGGAGATTAGGTTGTTCCTTTCCTCTTGGGTACATCCTGGGCACCCCTCACATGAGGGTATATTCTGGCTCAGGGGAAAGTCAGAAAATCCTTAATAAATTTCATAACCTGATCCAGGGAAAAAGGACATAGGAAAGTCAGAGAGAACCTCCTACTTCTGTTTTCCTCAAATTCCTCTACCTCATAATAAAGTTTTATATTTTACGATAGTGTGTTCTGAACCCCATTATAGCAAAATGCAAATGAGAACACGTCAAATCTAAAATCTAGACACAATTCAGAACTTATAAATAAAATGGATAAAAGCTGGTTTCAAGCCTCATGAGCTTCTCAGCCAAATCAAGGAAAAAGAAAACGATCATTGTATATAGCATGTGGAAGAGGATGTTGCGTGGACAGTTTCTCACTGTCTCCACCTTGGAAAAACCCTTCTTCAATCTTAGTGGAATCCAGAATTACAGCTAGAGAACTAGGGTCTAACAGACCTGAACTACACTTATTGATTAAAGTGCTAATTATCTAATACTGGATTTTTAAAAATATGCTTGAAGACTTTTATTTATTAAAGTAGCTATATATCTTAAGCATAAGCATACACACTTAGGGATCTGCTGAATTTTTATCCAAAGGAGGGACAAAATCTCTCTCCAACTAAAATTAGAGGTTGTTCAGACTATATCCTGTGAGTCATGTGCATTAATATATTGGTTATATTGGGACAGGGATCAAAACTGAGCCCTTTCTGTAAAAATTCGGCTGGCTGAAATAGTTTAAGATAAACTTCTGTGTCCAACTGTCCATCATATTGATTAGCCCAGCAAAATGCTGCAGCTACTGTCCTGGCCACTTTTGCTCTGCTGCACTTCTTTTGTTGGTCAAATACAGTATGAGGTTCATTTTTCTGAGTCTGTCATTGGACATTCTTTTTTTTTTTTTTTTTTTACTTCTGATACTCATCAAGAAGAGGGAGGGAATAAACACAAAAGTACTTTTAAAGTTGCCTGAAACTTTTCATACCTGAGCAAGGTTTTCCTTTGAGTCACTTTGTAGTTTTCTACCTAAAATTTCATGCAGTTTTGTCCGTCAGTTTCTTCCAAATCTCAAAGATTCCTAAACTCCTTTCTGCCAGAGAAGGAACAATGCTAGACAGATTAACCTCAAGAAACTGAGAACAAGGAAGACATGTAAACATATCTGGAATCAATAACAAAATCTATCAAAATAATGTATAACAAAAACTCCTGACGTAGCCAAAACAAGACATTAGCCAAATACTGCACAATCTGAAGGCAGAAATTTGAAAGTAAAAATAGTAGATAGTTTTTAGCATAAACAGAATGTATAAATTCCTGTAATACAAATATCTCACTGGGAATTCAAAAGAGCTAAAAGTGAAAAAGTAGTGAACTGATGATCTTCTATCACATGAGTCTATCTGCACAAATTTGCAAAGGTCCTAAATACATAGGAGCTGCCCTATTTTCCTTACTATTATCTCTTATAATAAAGAATAACCAATTCCACATTTAGAAAAGAAAGACAAGACATACTTGTTAATGAAAGTAAAATTACATGTAGTATCTTGTGAGTCCATTAGTAAAATTCAGATTTCTGTCCAAAAGTAGTATTGTTTTCCCAATCTTTTCTTTAAAGTATTTGAAAAGCTTAGTTTTAAAGCAATAATCAAACAAATGCAATTTACTATGCTTTCAAATATTTCTGAAAAGCTGTTTGATAATAACCAGTTCTTCAGAAGAAATTTAAAAGGGAAAAAAATATGATGCTATTGGGTTACAAATTAGAAGTCCTGGCTGCAATCTCCTAACTCAAACTTCAGTTCAAGTGACTACACAGAAACAGAGAACATGAGAAAACCTGGTATGCACACATGCAGAGAGACACACACACATGCACACACACACACACACACACACACACACACACACACTTACTTCCGCAATACAAACACTTTTGAAATGAATCATTCAGGCCAATGAGCAATTCCACATTGGAGTCATAGTCTAGAAGACTATCTAATCTAAACCATATTGGTCTCTAATTTCTCATTACTTTCTGCCCTAGTCCTTTCTCAATACAATATTAGTTTTTACAGTGGAATAAGTAAAATGGATGCAATATAACCAAAGATTCAATTGAAACTCTGGCCTATGTAGGCTAATCAAAACAAGTTTTCCCACCAATTGATTTAAAATAAACAAAGTTCTGCCACATATCCAGAACATTTATTTATTTTAATTTCTATTATGGGCTTTACTTTGAAAGCTGCTCCTATACCAGCTACAATAGGAGAACTTTAAGTTAGATTTTTGAAGTTCTGGGACTTTCCTTTGGACTTAATGATCCTGGATTGGATGGGTTTAGCCTTTTCACTAGGACTCCTTTCTTTCTGACATACTTAAACTATCGTTATTGTATATAACTTTTTCTCCATTCAAAACATTCTAAAAAAAAAATTCTCTAACAAGCATTTTGAAAATTCACACAAGTAGAAATCAGGGAAAATCATCAATTTTCCTGCTAGCTACCTTAAATTACTTTTTAAAGACAATTTTGATGTTTGTCTTCTAAGACTGACAAAAAAAGTGCACTTCAAAACATGTATTTTATCTTTATAAATTATACGCTTTGTATACACATACACATTTTTACTTAACATTATTCTATTAGCATTTTCCATGTAATCCCATGATCTCTGCCAATATTTTTCCTGGCATCTAGTCTTTTGAGAGGATGTACCAGGATTTGTTTCATCAGATGTTGTGATCAGATATTGTTTTTCACATTAATGACTGTCCAGTGAACTTTTTTGAAGTCAAGTTCTTTTCTGTTTTTGACATTATTTAATTATGGTAGATTCTCAAGGATAGATTTACTGTTCAGAGGACATCAGGCTGCTTAAGTCTCTTCATACAGAGTGACAGATGCCTGGTCAGAAAGGCATGCTGTTGACTATCAGCAGTAATGTTGGTGTATTCCAGCACACTGATTAGTGTTTTCCTCTCAGACTTGTTAGCATCTTTGCTAATTTGATAGGCAAAAAGCTGGATCCCATTATAACTTTTAGTGTCCTTTTAAAAAAATTCAGAGACGTATATAGAAATGGATTGAAGGCTTGGAAACCTTAAGAGAACTTCTTATGAAAAGCAGTAATCCCCCACACCTTCCCTGCACACCTCAACCCTCTCCTACTCCCCAGAGACAGACATGTTGTAGCCACTGCTGCAGGTCTAGGGCAACTTGACCTCCTCTCTCCCTATTCTGATTGCTGACCTGTCACATGAGGTAACCCCGCTTGGCACAGCAATGAGCTAAAGGAGCATCTTTCTTTTGTAGTACACTGATACACCTCACTTACTGTTAGGATGTTAAGCAGTTTTTGCCTTGTTCTTGCTCCTTCAAGTATTTCACTCAGTGGCCTCTCCCTGGGCCACTCTGCCAGCATCTCACAGGAATAATGATGGGTCAATCATTCTACTGGGCTCCATCATGGAGCTGATTTCCCCCATTTGCAGCAGTCCTTGGGCAGTTACTTGATTAATTACCTTCCTCTAACAAGTACCTTGTAGGTATTGACCCACTCCATCTCCTGCTTTTGTTCTTCCAGAATAAGGTTCTCATCAGAGCTTATGTGGAAATGGGGAGATTCAAGAGGGGTGCGATAGGAGTCCTCACTTCTATTAGCCTCTGGTGGAACTATGGGCAAGTTCCTTAATCTACCATTCTATCCTCGTGCCTGTAAATCAAGGGTAACTCTACCTACCTCATAGGGCAATTGTACTGATTACATGTAATGAGTACTAGTTTGCGGGGTAGAACTTAGAAAATCCATGTCTCAGGCTTACAAACAATTTATGCTAACTATAACACTTTTATTCCACTTAATTCCTGCCATCTTGAATGAACATCTCTCATTCTTATTTGCGATTTCTTGCTATGGACCTGCAAATTTTAACTATATATTGCTTCAAAGCATGATCCAATTCTATGTTCTAATTCTCCCATCAGGCCTCTGCAGGATTCAGTGCAGAGGCTTTCTGGGCTGTCACATCCTTACTCTTAAAATGTCAGTAAAAATACTTTAAGTTCTAAGAGATATACAGTTGGATTTATATCAGGGCTGTTAAAATCATAAATGAATTCGAGGAAAATTGACACCTGTACAAGAGTTAATTTTCTCAGTTTACTTTATGACAAACTCCAGATTTCTGGGTGTCAGAATTCTATCAGAGAAGCAGAACAACTGTTACCAGCTTGAACATTACCCAGCCTTGGGAGCTGACTAAGCAGTATCCATAAGTCTTTCATCAAATGTTGGAGCTTGAAGTCCATAGAGCAAGAAGTTATAAGGAAAGATGGAAGGAGCGTAGGGAGGGTCGAGGACCAGCTGGAACCCCTGGGGATAGATCAAATCCATGTCAATTTCCACTGCCTGAGATCTTGAGGTGGGTTTCCTGAACAGAAAGTTGGCACCCCTAGGCATGGAGCTAACACATACCTGCCAAGAAAAGAAGCTGAAGAAAGTTTAAGACAATACCATAGTGTGTGAACTACACAATGGCTTCTGCTTAAATTTCCACTTTACAAGTAGCCTCTAAAAAGGTCTCTACTAACTCACTCAAATGGGAAATACACAGAAAGCAAACAGGGGAAAGTAGTTCAGCCTGGATGCACTGCAAATCCAGCACATCTCTCAGACTTGTTAATGGATAGTGCACGTCTCACATGTGTGATTGTTTATCAGTGTTTGCTACCATCAGTGTGATCTCTACACAATGCATTTACTACATGGTTGTAAACACCCCAAATCCCTATCCCCTTCAAGCCTAGATACCCGATACTGCTTTCTACACTGAAGTAGCTGAACATGGCTAGAATAAAACCTGAAACCATGCTGAGCCGTCCAACGTCAAATTTATGAATAAAAATCCTAACTGAGCCTTCAGTATTGACTGCCAAACTGCTATTCCATTTCCACGGTCAATTCACTTTACTATTCTCCTACTTTAATGTTCTGTAACTTCTTCCCAGTTCTACAGAACCTCCTTTTCTCATTAGTCTGCTTGGACTGTCAAAACAAAATATCAAAGACTGGATGGCTTAAAACTTACATTTCTGAAGGTTGAACTCTGAAATCAAGTTGCTGGCCTATTTTGTTCCTTGGTGAGGAACTTCGCCCCTGGGTTGCAGACATCCCATCTTACTGTGTCTTCACTTGACAGGGGTGCCTGCCCCATGACCTCACCTGACCCTAAGTAGGTCTCATAGGTCCTATCTTCAAATACTATCCCTCTGTGGCTTACGGTTTCAACTTATGGATTTGGGGGAGAATGCAGTTTAGTCCATAGTATCTCCCTTCATGTCTCAATTAATGATTCTGCTTTTTATTTTTTATAGAAAATTAAAAGAACATGAACAGATCATTGTACCTACACATCTGTGAACTCACCAGTGTTTGAATTCATATACTCCCCACCTATTACAATGGTTGAAAGGTATGCACTTCCTTATGGAACCAAATGCTCCCCTAGTGTACTAGACTTCATGCTGTTGCTCCCTGGAGCAATGGTCCTTTCTCCTGAAATACAAATTTCTTCCACTCTGTTGAGTCATCCTCATGAGCAAGTAAACATGTTGTAATATCACTAATCTGACAAAACTCCTTCCTTATGTCTTCTCACAAACCATTGTCTTTAGGCAAAAATTCAGGAGTGGATTGTACCCACAACCTCCATCCCTTCTCTTGCCATTCTCTCCTGGACCCATTCCAAGAGACTGTCATTGATACCTGTAAACTAAAGCTGTTCTGGATGAAGTTACCAGTGAGTTCATCAACAAACCTCATCATTAGTCTCCAACCACTGGCAGCATTTAGTAACATTGAGAACTCCCTCTACCAAGTACTTCCCTCTTCATATTTGCAACAAAAAGTACTGAAGTCTTTCCTACTTTAATAACTACTTTTCCCCACAGTTCTTTGCTGGATCTCTCACTGCCCAACTTCTAAAGGTCAGAATGCCTGCTAATTCAATTCTCTGTCCTCTTCTCTTATACTCACATTTAAGTGACCTCAGTTTTAAAATCATTCATGACCTAGTGATTTCTAAATGTGTAGCTCTAGACTGAGTCTCCAGACTCATGTTTGTAACTATCTATTCAGCATCTCCACTTTGATGTCTAAGGGGCATCTAACACTTGAAATGCTCAAGCAGATTCCTAGTTCTCCTTCCTCCCAGTGTGGTTTCCCCTTCTTCAGCAAATGACCATTCCATTAATCCAATGACAAAAGCCAAAATCTGGACAATCATCCTGCCTATTATCACATGCCACAGAGCAAACCTATCAGTAAATTTCCTTGTTTTGCTTTCAGAATATACACAAAAGCTACAGACTTCTAAATGTTGGTCCACGTACTATTCTTCCTAGACAATTATAAAAACCACCTATAAAACCTCTCTGCTCCCAGTTTTGCAAGTCTATAGTCTATAAATCTATTAGAGCAGACCATAAAGTATTAGATTATATAAAATTTAAAGTCCCTGCAGGTGGTCTGTAGATCCTATACTGTGGCCCATAATTATCTGACTACAATTCCATTCTCCCCTTAGTTACTTTAACTCCCTAGTAACACTGGTCTTCCTGCTATATTCTGAATATGCCAAGCATGTTCCAACCACACGATTTCTGCACCTATTATTCTCATGGCCTCAAATTCATTTTTAATCCCCAAATAATTTCATAGCTAAATTGTAACTATGTATGTACTAATTGCTACTATAAATATCATTGTACCCTCATTTGGGAATGTCAGGTCAGTGTACACAATTCTTATTCCCTGTTGTATCCCCACTATTTAATAACTTCACATCATATTATTTGTTGGATGAATTGAAGAATGGGCATTACTTTTACATGTGTCATGTGTCTGGCCACTTAAATTAATTCACATGAGTTTTAATAAAATTTTTAGTTGCCTCTGGATATTTCTGGTTTTTGAAAAACAAACTTCAAATAGCATTTTCTTATTTTCCTATATTTATTATTATGATTTGTTTTGTGTACTTTTTAATTGACCAGAACTTTTAGAACAATAATTAATAGTCCTTATTTTTCTTCCATTTCATAATATTAGCTACTATATTAGAATAAATGCCCTAAGAGGACATTATATTAAGTGAAATAAGCCAGGGACAGAAAGAAGCACCACATGCTCTCACTCATATGTAGAATTTTAAAAAGTTAATCTCACTGAAGTTGGGAGTAGAATGGAGGTTCCCAGAGGCTTGAGTAAATGAAAGAGGGGCTGGTCAAAACATACATAATACACTTAGGAGAAATAAGTTCAAGAGATCTACTATAAAGCATAGTAACTATAGTTAATAATGATATACTGTATTCTTGAAAAAATGCAAAGGGTAAGTATTGAGTCCTTACCACACAAAAAATGATAACCATATGAAGTAATGCATTTGAGATTTCTTTGATATGAATATCTTTCAGAATTTTTAATTGATAGCTAGATTTAACCATTCCAGGATGTGTGCATACTCTAGAACATGTTGTACATTACAAATATATGCAATGTTACCTGTTAATTTAAAAATAAAGAAATGCTCTTTATAGATTCCATTTTGAAGCTTATTAAATTTCCTTTTAAATGTAATGCAAAAGTCAAAGAATGTATTTTCCTATTTAACCTGGTCAGGTAGTAAGGGTCTGTGTGTGGGAGCCAGTTGCTTCAATCTAAACACATGGACCCTTGGATCATGCAGACATGAGCTCAACTCCCAGATCTGAATGGTCAACCCAATAGTTTGAGCAAATCACTAAATCTCTGATTCTCTTCTGTTCATACTTCCTCAAAGGTTTACTTTAATAATTAACTAAAAGAAGACAATGCTCTTATAGTAATTCATACTCCAACATTTTATATTAAATATTAGGTATCTCTTATAATTTTGGAATGCTTAAATTCACTTATTTGACATCTTAGCTATTAATCTAACCACTGAGATAGTCTGATAAGAAAGAGATTAGCAGACACATAATTATAGCACAATGTAAAATGCACCTGAGAGTAGATATTCAACTAATGCTTAGCAAACACATAGGCAAATGCCTAAATGAAAAGCTAAACTATAGTCTCTTTCTAGAGATTCCAATTTAAAGCCATCATTTATCCTATGTTCGTGAAGGTGAAAGTTTTCAGTTCATGTACACTTTAGCATAGTCTACTTCTTGTGTGTCTGTGGCTAGAAGGGGGAAGGAGATCTAGGAGGTAGGAAGTAGAGTATGGAGACCCCAAATAGTAGAATAACACCATAGTTTTGATGCTCGATAAATTGTTTCAAAATAGAAAAATCTTCAGTAATTTATTTTGATAAACACCCAGTTCCATCAATAGTGGCGTATTTAAATGGTTATGTAAAGAAGTGCCATTAGCGCAAAATACAAAAATTCACAAGACATCTAAATACTCTTTGACTGTTTCCTTTTCTGAGTTTCCAGTAAGCACTTAATTGTGAGATAAGGCAAAAGGTCAAAATACCACCCTGCTATTTTTCCAATTTCAAGAAAAATAAATAGACACCATTAAATTTAAACCTAAAAATATTATATTCACCTATCATCATCTATCTTTACTTAGAAAACAATAGTTGACTATCCAAATAGAGTTTGATTGATTCTAGGTTCTCAAAACACAGATGAATGGTTTTGGACAGATGCTTCATCAGTGACAAATTGGCCTTGAGGGAAATACGACCACCTTGGAAAAAAGCCATATATCCAACTACTCTGAGTTTCAGCAGCACTCATATGAAACTATTTTCTAATCTTAAATTTCTAAGTAAACTTTTGTTAAAATAAATATTAAGGAACTCTTTTTAAATTTGATTTAAATAAATCCACTAAAGGCTAAGATTACAGTTTTAAGTAACCCGCTAATCAACTCTCCAATTTTTATGGCAATAAAATTATTGGCAAGATTTTGCAAAGTGGTTGATGGCATCAACCACAAAGCTCTGTTTATAAGTACATATTATCACATTAGGGGCACACTGTTTTGATTTTTAGAGAATTCCATTGAAGTTCTGACCTTGAACTGATCTGATTAATACTTTTTCTTGTAGTGATTATATTTCATTTTTGACAACCCTCTGTGGGAACAGAAAATGTTTCCTTTCGAGTGGCAGACTCTGGGTAACTATGATTAGCATTGTTTAGCACCAAAAGATGTGAAATTGTCTCCTAGATGTTATCCAGAAATTAGGGTGGAGGAATCTGTGGTAGCTTTAAGCAGTGCTTTCAAGAGGAAGCAAGAGGAACGGCAGAAATTCAGAGCCACATAGATCATTGATTACTGAAATTTCTGCTGAACTGATATTACATTTTTTTGGACCTTAGAATTACAAGCAAATACACTCACACACAAATCCCACCACCACATATAATGAACACTTGTTATCTAGGAATCTCTTCTCAACCCAGCCACCATCTTTGTTACATCATTACTTTGTTTTCTTATATATTTTGTAGCCTCTTTATTATCTTGAGACCTGTTTTAATGCCATGTTCTGGAAACCAACTGACCAAACCAGAGTGCCTAAAATCCTCTCTACCACATGAAAGTGGATTTATAACTATGTTCTCATAAACCTAACTGTTCATGTGTGTTCACTTATGCACACAGTGTTTTCTTGGGTCAAATGAAAGATTGCTAAGGAAGACATAACAAGTGCTAGAGAATTTGCCATTCTGCTTGACTTAAAATTTTATCTATTGAGAACCTGTCACACAAGGTTCTTAGAGGTGATAAAGGAAGAGTTGCAATAACTGGGTTCTTGCCCTCCCTACCTTATCACTGTTTTAGAAATACTATAGCATAATGGAAATGACTCCTCATTAAAGCCTGAGAAGCACCACTGAAATGTTCTTTCCAATGACTGAGGGTGATGAGAAATCTAAGATCTTGTGTTCCAGAAGGGCATAGGAGTCTTGGACTCAGAGCTAGTAAGCAAGCCCCTTGAAATGACAGTGTCCAACCTTTCTTTCCATTGTCCAGAACAATGGCCTGAGCCAATGGCCTGAGCACTCCTCCTCTTCTCCTGCTCATCCCTCTCTCAAGCATTTGCCAAATAACATGGTATGGTCCAGATGTTGACTGTTCCCTCAAATAACATGGTGTGGTCCAGATGTTGACTGTTCCCTCATCTTTATAATTCAACAGGCTTCCAGGGGAAGCAGTCTAAGTAGGTTTATGTCACACACTCCAGTGTTACTTAGAAATTCTGCTTTTTCATGTATCTTTTTCAAAGTTACTTTCTCCACTGTTCTCCTTCCAGAAGCATCCTGGTCTTCAGGATTCTCAATTCTATTAACACAGAACAATTGCACTTTCAGGCATAATAGGCACAGTAGTGTTAGACAAAATAAGGTCACGCAAATAAAAGCATCTACCCTCCCCGGAGAGCAATTTAACACTCATCTGGTCCAGCGTTTCCTGAGTATGCTGTTTGAAAACACATTCCACCTCTCCCCTCCACCAACCCCCCCCCCCCACCACACACACACACAGGAAAGAATAAAACAAGCATCTCAGCATAAGGACTTTAGAGTTCTTTGGTCTGGGAATCTACCAGTGTATTTCTGCTTTCTCCACCATCCTCCATTTCTCTAGCGAAGGAGTTGCTCACTGTACACTATCTGCCTTTTTTCCACCTCATGGTTGCTGTTCCTCAGGGCCTGCCTCCCTTATAACTTCAGCCTATACATTTGATCCATGATATCACGGTGGCCTCTGGCCTTTCACCTTCTCCCACTACTGCCTATTTCAAATATCCAAATTAAGAAATCTGACCAGCCCAGCTTATATTTTAAAGATGGTCTTATCATAACTCATTGGTCAACATGTAGACTGATTGCCCTTTGAGACCTACCCCTGGTCCTCCAGCTTTATGTAGATTGTATGATCTCCTGGTAAGAAAAGAACCTTCTAGACTCACCCCTTCTGCAGTCATTGCTGAATGCTTAGCAGCTTTCCTCTGGCTCTATCTAAGGAGATTATCATGATTACTATGAATTATGCCCACTGTGGATCCTTATTCCCTGTTGCAACAGTGTGTGACCCCCACCTCCAGACCCACATGAGCCACTGGACTCCCCCTGCTTCCTGTGAGTGTGGACACTAATGCTTACCGCTGTCTTTCCACCTGGGGAATATCCTCAGTTGAAGGAGCTGTCTCATCCCACAGCTTACTGTTCTTTCCCTTCATCCACCTTTCTTCTCCTGCCTTACTTCCTCTTAATTTTTTTCTGAAGAGCACTCCTCAATAAATCTATACTTGAAACTTTGTCTCAGGTTATTTCTAGAGAATACAACCTAAGAAACCTGTTATATGAGCCATGCTCCCTTTGTAACTATTGGAAATATTCTTCCATTTATTTGTGGCAGTAATAACTGCATGATGTTTAAAAGTCCGGGAGGTAGATTCTATAGTATTCTCAGACATTAGTGCCACTCAGAGGTATAGCTGCATAATTTCAACACAACAAGATAATTTCACCACAAACTTCTCGTGATGAAATTAAATGAAATCAACTATAACCAGTTTAGCAATTGTAATTCTATAGACCACATTCTTTAGAAAAAAATCAAATTTCCAAGACTCAAATTCTTGAACTGACTACCCTACTGGTGTAACTGAAAGCTCAGTCCTTGTCCCCAAGCCAATTCAATAATGAGGACATGGGTTTGAGAGAAAGTTAAAAGTTTTATTGCTTTGCTGGCAAAGGAGAAGCATAGGGAACTCCTGTCACAGAGACAGTGATGACTCCTCATCAGGAGGAACGAGAGCATTTTAAAGGAACTCTTCAAAGGCTACAGTTCAGGTGCGCCCTGACAGGGGGCCCCTGAGTACCCTGATGGTGTGTTAACATTCACTTGTTAATTTGGGAGGTATTCACTTCCTAGATCCTCTGGCAGACATCCTTCCTGTGGAGCAGAGATAACTCAAGGTAATCTTGTTCCCACCCCCAGGTTAGGGAGGGGGAGAGGGAGAGGAGGAAAAGGAAAACGTGTCCCTTTTAAAAATAAACCTCAGAGCTCTATTCAAAAGGTGAAGTGAGCCACCGTTATAGTGGTAAACAAAAATATTCACACTTAAGAAACACACAAGATGAAAACCTACTTTAAAAGGCTTTTATAAAATGAAGCAGAGCATTTGCCCTTAGGAATCTCCCCCCAAAACAGTAGGAAAGAAAAAGGAATCAAAATTAGAAATTTATACCACACAGGTAACAAGAATTTGTTATTATAGACTCCAGTTGTTGAAAGCTAACTTGTTCTTCAAAGATTAATAATTAGATTTTTTCTTATAGTGTTTCATGCCTCACTGTTTATTTTTCATACATCTGTTCAAGATGACCAATTTAGAGCTCAATTAAAAATAATTCAAAGAAGGACTGGGCTGGAGCTCAGTGGTCGAGTGCCCACGTAGTATGTGTGAAGCACTGGGTTCCATCCTCAGCACCACATAAAATAAGTAAATAAAGGTATTGTGTCCATCTACAACTAAAAAATTAAATAATAATAATAATAATAATAAAGAGCCAAACAACATGGCATACACCTGTAATCCCAGTTACCTGAGAGCTAAGGCAGAGGATTGCAAGTTTGAGGCCAGTCTTGGCAACTTAATAAGACCCTGTCTCAAATTAAATAAATAAATAAATAAATAAATAAATAAATAAAGCAGGGGTGCTGGGGGATGTAGCTCAGCAGTAAAACACCCACTAAATTTAATCCCTAATACTGCCAAAAATAATAATTCCAAGAGAAAAAAAATCTCACTTATGTGGTAAATGTCTCTTTATTCTGTTAGTAACTTCTGCTATTAACTGATTAAGAGACATTGAGTTCACACTTCATTTAAAGACATGAAAAGTTTATATGTGAATTTTTTATATGTGAATTTTAATGTTATTGCCAATTCCATTGAAGTCATTAATGTTAGTATTTCTGAAACCTCTAGAAAAGATTATTGCTTCTAAATAAATAACCTTAGCCTTCAGTTTTTGCGATAATTCCACAATTAATTTGATTTCTCTAGGATGGATTAGTTAGTTTTGCATTATTTTTAGATTCCCTATAATAGTGATGGTTTCTTACAATGTAACATAAATCTAGAATTTTCCAGCAAGATATTCTCTTCCAGTATTTCTGGACAATAAGGAGTATAGACCTGAAATTCTATATTTTCAGTCACTCTATATAAAGTTGGAATGATTAAAAGGTTCCTTCTAGTTAAGATAGCATTTATAAATTTGATAAAGGAAAACCCTTTGTTAATATCCTTAAAACATAAACGTTAGTACCCATCCAGTAGGGAGGATATCAATCCTCCATAATGGAGAAACTTCTAGTATATTTTATTGCTGTTGCTCTTGTTATTGTATTATTTGTCAAAATTTCTTCATTTCATTTTCATGTCATGGTATTCCCCTGAAATCCCAGCTACCTAAAAGGCTGAGGGAGGAGGATTACAAGTTCAAGACCAGCCTTGGCAATTTAGCAAGTCGTTGACACAAAATAAAAGGTTAAAAAAAAAAAAAAAAAAAAGAGGGTTGGAGGAGCTGGGGATGTAGCTCAGAGATAGAACCTTCCTGAATTCAACCCCTAGTACTACAAAAGAACAACAATATTTACCAAATACCCTATTAAATAAAGGCTAACTGGTCCTCTATTCCCTCTGCTTTCTAAAGTAAATTTCTATGTAGCCAATACTTAAAAAGTGGAAAATTTTATTTCAAACTCCCTTGAAGCAAGGACTCTAGATGCCAAGCATGTTCTACCAATGAGATCCACACACTGGAGTTCTAGAAGATGGACATGTGGTGGAGGCCAACACTCTATTATTGCTTTCTATGGGCAGTTAGAGCCAGGGACATTGAGTCTTTCTGAAATGATGCTCCAGAACCCAGTCTCTGCCCTAGGAATACCCAGCAAAGGTGTGAAGACTACTGTGGTGGCTTTGTGATCCTGCTCCTTGACTTGGAACAGGAACTGGTTTACTGATACATCAGTGTCTTGGGGCTGTTGCTCTGGAGGTCAGTTCCTGGAAGACTTGCCTAGAGGCTATTCTTTCCTTCTTTTGAATTCTTTTCTGCTTCAAATGGGTAGGCCTTATTATTTGCAACTATATTCTGATAACTACCTCTCCACCAAATCTGAAGCAGAAAACAGCCCTGAAGTGTATTTGAAGTAAATCATAAAACCAGAGTTATAAGTTTGAAATCATTTCCAAGAAACTCAGCCACTAAGATCAAACTCTGTTGTAGCCTCCAGCACCTGGTAGAGAGGCAATAACTGATTAATTATGCTGATAAGCAGTGCAGCAGAGTGCAGAGTGGAGTCTTTGAAGTCAGACAGGAGTGTGCAGTCGAAGGGGCTCCCATTTACAGCTATAGTTTCCAGACAGGCTGGCAAAAAGTAGCAAAATCAAAGAAGAAACCTATTCTGAGATAAAGAAACCTATTCTGAGATAAAGATCAAAGTTTCATGGTTGTCACCAAAACATCGGTATCCCATGACTAGGCAGGTAATCCATACTAAACTAGACCAGGTGGACAGAACAGAGCACAGTTAATAGCAACAACTTTGAAAGGCAACAGTCCTGAGGTCGTCCATCAGAGGTGCTGCAAACTGGCTGCGTGACCTTCAACATTTTCCTTCGTATCGGAGCCTCCATTCACACAATTTTAAAATGTGCATGTCAACACCATGCACACGTGTTATTTTATTAGAAATAAAGTGTTCAAACAATCTATGTCATAACCAGTGTTCAAATGGTAATTAACTATTCCCTTAGCTTTTCATTTAATTGTTTAATTTGTTTACCGAGAGGCAGAAAGAATAAAACATGAGCATTGATACAAGAAAGCAAAAAGATAAATAGCAAGAAATAGAGCTAGAAGGACAAATATTATCTCGTGGGCGCTGAGACGTAGGGAAAAGGAAACATTTTCCTACCGTGAGAAGAAAAAAAATAAAGTGGTGTGGAGACACAAAGAATCTGAGTCAGGCCCTCCTGCTGCATCAACACTGAAAACCTGAGGTCTGTGCTCAGCAGCAGAGGCATGAATAATGGTTTCTATTATAATTCTGTTTTCACTCAAAACTTGCCCCAAATTTTCTTTTGAGTTGAAATTTTCCAGTATTTTCTATAGTTCAAATTGATTATTTGAGGTGGCAAAGACACACTTGTTATTAGAATGCAAGGAGATGGGAGACACAAAATCATAAGATGACCTTTGGAAAATGTTAACCATGGTAGATTCTCCATAGGAATCATTAAAAAGTAATTGCATTTTTAATTGAAATTTAGCTTGCAAAAGGGTTTTCCAATGAGGGCTTTTACTCTCCTTTAAAACTTCTGAACATGAATACTGATGAACACATACAATAATGTGAATTCTACTAGTGTAGCAGCCATATTCTCTGCTTGTTTATGGCAGCATCCTTAAGGCACACTAACTGTGTCCACAGTACATATGCACAATTTCCACAGCCAACACAGCATGAAAATTATGGGTCCATTCAGTAAAATTAGTCAAACTATTGGTCAGTTCAGTGAAATGATTGTTTTACCATGTAAATCAAACTTGTTTTGTAAATGGACAAATCTACAATCTCCCAGGTAATTTAATTTTTATCCTTTTAAAGACCATGTCAAAGTAACATGGTGCATGCATTTTATCATAAACTCGAGTATGGTTTTTAGCTATACTTTTAAGAATGACTAATCACTTTCAATAAAGCTTAATCTTCATCTGGTGCCATTTTTCTTTAAGGAAGTTGGCTTTGGTCAGACAGAGGTAGGTCTGAACATTACAACTATCTTGAAGTTGGCTCAGAAGTATGGTGTTCCCTGGGAATCCATGAGCTCCAGACACTTCAGGAGATACTAGCAAGTCATACAAGAAAATGAATACAACTTGGCAATCTGGCTTAATTTAGAACTGATTCTATGCAGATGTTTGAACATAGTTGGAATCAGGAAATGAGGCACTAACATTGAACCTTCTGGCACTAAGTACCTGACTGCAGGCACCCTTCAGATCAGTGGTCTCTTTGAGACAATAGGGCGGTGCTATAAAATTTTTACTCTTGGATGCCAGCTTCCTATAGTCCTGCTCCACTCATGGATACCAAGTTCAAGTCCCCAAAGAACTTTTGGCCAACGATTTCCACTTGCCTCTGATAGAAACAATAGCCCTTTCCCAAGCCAAGGTTTCTCTCTTACCTGTCAGTAATTTGACAGTTTTAGTCCATTCTTCCCCTCAAACCACAGTCTGCTTCACAGAACCTTGGAGTATGGATCACTTCAGCAAGAAGCCTTCAGCACCTGTGGTGGCTATTTTAAGCAAAAAAAAAAAAAAAATCTATCATCCTCCCTAACCCAGGGCTTTTATGCTGACCTCCTGCCAGGGTTCTGGTAGCAAATGTGTGTATAATTTACACCATCCTCTGGTGGTAGCCTCATCACTTCTTGTCTGTGGCATAGACTCTGCTACAGACAAGTCCACTGTAGCCACTTTGTCCCCAGTGCATTGGGAAAGGTGGCAAAAATGCTAATGTGAGGATGCTCCTCTCTGGTCCTCCTCTGCTGTTTCTGTTCTGGCCTCATCAGTTTCCTCTTTTAACCTTCCAATCTATTCTGAAATCCATTCTGTATCTTAATACTAGACTGAAACTGTAAAAACTTGCTTTCATCCCAATTCTGCCCTGCTTCACATTTTTAGGTTCATAAAACAAAGAGTTCAAAGCACATCTATTATACTACTAAAGCTGTAATTTGATTTAAGACAAAAAAAAAAAAAAAAAAACAGAGTAACATTTTGTTTGGTATTTACTACATTCCAGATACCATATTAAGTACTTTACATACACAAAGATGGAATGGAATAATAGTTAAAAGCATCAGTTTAATATCAGCCAACAGATTCAAATCCCAGTTTGGGCATTTACTAGCTTTGTATTCAGAGCAAATTAATATTACAAAGGCCTTCAATTTTCTCTTCTACAAAATAAAAATATGACCAGTATCTACCCCAAGGCTATTTTGAGAATTAATACATATAAAACTGTTAGCAAATGTATGGCACTTAATAAACAAGAAATGCAGTGTGTTAGCTCTTTATACATATAAAATAAAAAATATAAAAATATAAAATATATATATATATATTTTTTTTTTTCCATAGAAGAAAAAAAGATCATCCAAACCTACCATATAGATTAGGAAGGCTCAGAAAAGCTAAGGAATTTTCCCAAGATCACAAGCCTGGCATTTGCTGCAAAGGTCTTTTATTTCTAGTCTGACTGAAGTAGCACACTGATAGCTCCTGCTTCTGGGCTTTAAAACTACAGCTGCACCTGTGTGCCCGTGGGTTTTCACATTCATCCCAGCTGCTCACAGATAGCTTATCATTATTAGTTTCATAGATAATTTTGATTCATCTAAACAAAGCACATTGCCTCTCACCTGCTAAAGCACCAAAGCTTTTCTCACGGTGACCTGATGAGATAACATGAGAACAAGTATATAAAAGCCACTTATAAAGTGTTGGAGCCTTAGCTGCATGTGAACAGATTATTTCCCTAATTAATAAGAACATGGGTAAATATGATTCTTACGTATACATGTCTCAAAGAAGTCCTTGCTTTTTGGGTCAAAATCATTGCACCAGGAGGAATGTATACGCCTGGAGGCCTTCGGAGCTGTTTTGTGTTTTTATATTCTCACTGGGGGAAAAAAACTCTGAAATCTTTTTTTTTTTTAAGGAGATGTTGAAAAATAGTTGCTCCCTGGGATATGAAAAGAATCTCAACACCTGGGGTGAAACACTGTGGCCCCAGCTGATCTTTCCATCAGGACCTAGCAGCTTGTTTGAGTCTGTTCCCTCCTTATACCCAGTAATGGATACATCCCCTGCTCTACCTTTTAATCTAGCCTGTTTTTTCATCTTCTGTTCTACCACTTTTTCTCTAAGATCGTAGTTTTCTCTTATAACATTTTAATAGTTTCTTACCATGCTTCTGAATTCATTTATACGTATATGCCACAGCCCATAGCCCTGATTCAAATTTTTTTTCGAACTAATGTCTCCTTAGTTTGCAGTCAAGGATGTCCATGAGCTGATTCTAGTAATAACTCCATTTCTTTCCCCTATTCATGCCCTATGCTTTCCTTTTTAACTGGGGATTGAACTCAGGGATACTTAATCACTTAGCTACATCCCCAGTCCTTCCTGGTTTTTAATTTTAGACAGGGTCTCGCTAAATTGCTGAGAATGACCTCAAACTTGCAATCGTTCTGCCTCAACTTCACAAATTGCTGGGATTACAGGTGTGTGCCACCAAACCTGGCTCCCATGATTTCTTTACATTGTGCTCTTGACCATCTTGTTATATCCACCTAGAGATCTCTGCCACCCTTCCACATGTTTAAAGTACAGTCCTTCTCTCAAAGTGAGTTCCAAGGTCAAGCTCTCTGCAGCTTTCCTTATTCTTACAAGCAAATGTGATTTCCCCAACCCATGAATTCATGCCACATATATTAATTCATTACCACTAATTTTATGCCACTGCAATGGAAGATAAAATCTGCCCATCTTAGGTTCTCCAACTTGGAAACCTATAAGTAGGACTTGTGGGAGTAGTTGGCTAGATAGACATGACAAGGGAGGAAATTCATCCTCTCCCAGTAGGTGGCCCCCAACTGGCCATTACACTCCCCAGGGATGGCCTTGCAGTCAGAAAGCTTCCTGTTAATCTGGAGAAATGGAAATGGTCTATGCTGGAAAAATATCCAAGAAGGAGAAATTGGCACAAGTGCACTTCGCCATGGTGGGAAACCACATTAACTGCCCCAAATACACAATACATGAGGAGGGAGGTTCCCAGATCAAGTATAAAAATTCACCATGTGGGAAAACCCAGGCTGTTTCCTCTTTCAGAGGTGTCTAGCTCCACACACTCTAGAGCCTTAGCTTCCGTTTCACTAAACCATTTATGCTTTTATTGTGTCTCTGGACTGAAATTTCTCTTTGGGGAGAATAAGAACTGAGGAAATCTCTACCCAGCATTAGTCTGAAGAGAAAAACAAATTTACTAACATAAAGTGTGTGTAGACAAGAGAGCATCCAGCAATGAGTCTCCAAAGAGGCAATTAGAACTTGGGCTTCCATGCCACCTTAGCTAAACAAAGGAAAGGGAGTTTGTGGGCCTCTGGGCAGGGGAGACAAGTTATGGGAAGGTGACAATGAAAATACGATAAACAAGGGTTGTTTAGGTCTGTTGTGCAGATTTAAGTCGTATGGCTTCATAAGAATTGTTAGGAGGAAGACATCTTTACAAGTCTTTATGAAATGTCCTTGACACAGGGAAGACCTGTGCAGTATTTTTAGAGCTTTTTCCATTTCTGGTTCTTAGTGGCCTTTAGCTCAAAATAATCCTATGGCAGAGGCAAATTTGGGGGTGGCATATTCTGGTGTCTTTCAGCACTACCACTCATTCTTTGTGTCTAATAACATCTCATCTTGACTAATATTGCTATATTTGGATTGTCCTAATGTAGATTAAACTTGAGATCTTTCTCCTTTCTGCTTCAGCCAAAAGGATGCTTTAAATGGAGGAAGAGAATAGAAAACAAATGAGGTCCACCTTCTATGGAAGGGGTAGGGACTGTGCATCCTGGAAGCACCAACTCATCATTCACACCCTCCACAGAGAAAAGCACTTCAATCACTAAAATCTGCTTTATTTAACAAGATTGGTGTGACTGAGTGGCCCCATTGTCCGGGAAAATAAAGAAGAACAAAAGCTTTTATATTTCTTAGTTTAAAATAAGAGCAACTCCAGAATTAGAAGCACTGGCCAGGGACCTGGGAATTGGCAGATGCTCATTCCAATCCTAACCTCCCTGGGAAGGAAGTGACAGAGAAGCATTATCCCAATGCCTCAAACAAAGAACCAACACAACCTATGGGCTCACAAGTCTTCAGTGACCCTGCCCAGGATCTTTAGGAGGAAGTGGACTTTGGCAGCCCTGAAGACCTTGGGCTCTGTACATTAGAATTACCTGAGACACCTCCTCATTCTCAGGTACCAGGTATCTGCCTCTGAGTCCTTAGCCCTGGGAGACCTCTAAAAGGAATTATTTTTTATTTGCTGCTACTGCTGATAAATGAAGCAGGTGTCATTTATCTTGTCCTGTTAGTGGACTGGAACCCACAGCAACACCCAGAATTGTTAAGGAAAGAGCCACCTCAGTTACAACAGTGACACCATTTTAATAGTTGATCTCTTATTTATAGAGGTTTCATAGTGAGACAGGAATTGTGGGATTTAGCAAAAAAATGATGTACTGAGTATCCAGAGGTGTACCCAGGAACTGATAGAATGGGTAATGCCCTTGAATGTTGAATGCAAAACCAGCAACTCCTGTACAACCCAGGCCCAGCCAATGTCTATGGGTCTACACTCTTGCCCAGAGAAAGCAACATGATGCAAGGAAAACTGCCCTGGCTCCACCTCTAGCCCAGCCCCCAACTACTGTCCCTCTATCAATATTAAACACCCCAGACCAAGGGAGTGTTGCTTTGCACTTTAAGTATGTACTTCCTAAATAAATATATCTGTTCCTCCATAGTTGACATGTTCTGAAATTCTTTTCTGTCACCATACATCAAGGACCCTGTTGACCTGAATTGAGGTTGACTTCTCTGGGACCTTTTCAGACCCTCCTCCAGTGAAAATAGCACCTTGCCCATCAAATGTTAATATTTTTTGACTGCAAGTTATATTGTCATGTCTTAGTATCCATGGGGGGAATTGGTCCCAAGACTTTCTGCAGACACCAAAATCAACAGATGCTCAAGTCTCTTAAGTAAATAGCATAGGATTTCTATATATATACAACCTATGCACATTCTCTTGTATACTTTAATCTTTAGATTATCTAAGTACCTAACGCAAGGTAAATAGTTGTCATACTGTATTGTTTAGGGAATAAGAAAATAAAAATATCCTGCACATGTTCAACACAAACACCAGTTTTTTTCAAATATTTTCAATTTTTGTTTAGTTGACTCCTCAGTTGTGGAACCCAGAAATACAGAGGGACGACTGTAGTTACATCTTAAAATTGATGTTTTATAATTTTAAGAAATGTATTTCACTTGGATTTTTTTCTAGTAGAGAATAAATGATAGGTTTTATGTAAAATTTAAAATGTGATATTTATGCTAAATTATTTACATTCCCTCACTTGATAAAAGAAAAAGGAATATATTCCTAACATGTATAAGGAAGCATGCTAGATGTAAAAATAATGGAGATGGAAAGCTCCCTGTACCCAAGAAACTGAAGGAATCCAGGGAATGTCACTTCAAAGTAAGGTGCCTATTACGCTGATTATTTTAAAGGCACTTGGAGATTAGCAGATGCTGGGATGAAGCTTTTCTCTGAAGTTCCCTTATCTCCCTAAGACCAGATCTGCCAAAGTGGAACTCAATTGCCTTCAATCTTCTTATTGAAATTCCATGTTGGGTGCAGTGGTACACACCTACAATCCCAGTTACATGGTAAGCTGAGGCAGGAGAATTCAAAGTTCAAGGGCAGCCTCAGTAACTTATCAAGACCCTGCCTCCAAATAAAATTAAAAGGGCTGAAAATGTAGCTCAGTGGTAGAGTGCTTGTATAGCATGTTTGAAGCCCTGGGGCTCAATTCCAGCACCAAAAAAAACAAAGAAAAAAAAAGGAAGGAAATTGCATTCACCAAGGAAGTTTAGGTATCACAGAGAAAGAGACTGAAAATCAAATACCACATTATCTAAAACCCAGAGGAACTTTGTCCCAGACCATTGTCTATTCTATGGGACCATTCATCTCCCCTAAAATTCTTGAAAACCCTCTAAAATTCACCCTTACTCTCCTCTTTATGAAGTATCTATAAGCTTCTTAACCTCATAAGGTACTCACCTTCCTATGCATCTCCTATTAATCTTTCTATTATCAGCTTATATTAGCAGACAAAGATTTGAAAACCCCAGAGGGGAAGAAATTCCCTTCACCCCTATAAAACCTGCAAAACATTTAGATAGGCAGTCACCAAACACTCACATGTGCAACTTCTATTTAGTTTTAAAAAAATGAGTAAGCATCTACCTGTCTACTCAACACCTGGCTCAGCCCTGGGTAACAGTTCTGCCCTCAACATAACTATTGAAAAATTAAAGAAAAATATTCAACTGATAGGTATAAATGATGATAAGCACTATGGAGAAAACAAATGAGGTAGTTTTAGAAAACTTTCCACTATGCTAAGACAAGGACGTTCTCTGTGAAGAGGTAAGGTTTCAGCTGAGTCCTGAAGGTCAAGAAATAATCATTCATGGCTACCTTGGTTCAGACAGAAAATAGTACGTGGAATGCTCTAAGTTAAGAAATAGCTTCTAAATCAATCCAGCAAGACATTCTAAAGCCTTAAATTGTTACAGTGATGATGATATTTGAATATATTCTTTTCAACAAGTTATTTATTGAATAAATACAATGAGCTGGAGAGACAGTGGTAAATAAAGATCTAAAAAGTTTGGGCTGTCCTGGAACTTACAATTAAACCAGGTAAGACAGACCCTGAGCACAAAATCACAGTGATAAGGTTCAAGTGTTAATGACAATGCAGGTAGCAGCTGGATTTTGCCAAATCTAAAGAAATGGGGGAGTTCTTTGAGCAGAACTGATATTTAAACCAAAAGTTGAGAGTAGGTACTCACTGGGTAGGAAGGGTTAGGGACACAGGAGATTGTCTGAGAATAGGTTGGGTCTACTGGTTGTAAATCCTCTGGCTTTGGGGATAGATATATGCTATTTCAAGGAAATGACTTATAGGAATTCACAGGCAGTTTGAATTGGATGGGTGATAGAGAAGGAGGTATTGAGATATTGAATACAAAAGGTTGAAAACACTACTCAAGGATGAATAAAGAAAAGAATTGAAATATATTTGAACTTGAAAATCACTGTGTAAGAACCAGTTGGCCTTTTAACTCTTGTCATTAGGTTACTATTTTATATTTTCTCCCTTTTACCTCTAAAAGTGTGTTATTAATGATATATTTTCATTCTTATCAAAACTGCTGGGAATAGAGCATTTGGATTCGTCTTCTTAGGATACACATTTTGTTTATTTTCACTCAGAACTGATTTCCTTGGGCAGAAAAATTGGAGATTTTATGAGAACTAAAGCACGCCACAAAACAACTATACATCCTTCCCCTCTCCAAAGCTTTTGGAGTAATTCTGAATTTAGAACAATTTCTGATTTTCTTTTCCTTTCCACAACAAAAGACACGCACGAGAGCAAGAAAAAGGTCACAAAAAGCAAGTGCTTTCCTGCCCTTAAAAGCATAATATTTGTGGGGAAGAATCAAAAATGTATTGTTTCTCTAGCTCTACCAAAGGATGGAAAGTCCATATGATTACTAATCAAACTTTTACCTTGTGACTCTATGTTGGATTTTAAAAGTACTCTAGTTTTACAATGTCAGACATTGCTGTTATAAATATAGCTTTATGACATGGCAAATTATCCCATGATCTGTAGAACTTACGGTGCATATTGTATTAGCACAGCTAAATTCAGCTTTTAGAAGAAGCATGTGGAAATCTTGAGCCCTGTGCCTCCTCTGTGAAACCTGCCTATCTTCCATGGAAGATCTGGTTATTTTCTGGACACAACCTTTCATTATAGCATTTATAATTGATTGTAGGTATTGTTCTCATGCTGTCTCTCTCTCTAAACCCAGTGCCTCAAGGGCAGGGACTGTTCATTATTTATCTAACTACATGACCTTGCACATGGATGTTCAAAAATAAATTTCTGCAGGAACAAATGCGAATGAAGTTATTAAGACACACTATTGAGGTCAAAGTTCGGACCTTTATTTTAGTAATATGTATAAAACTTAAAAGGAGATGTTTCATCTAGAGAGACTTCCCCTTCCCACAACTGCACCAATGTCCAAATCCCCCCTCAGCCATTTTGACACCTAGTTCTTCTAAGTGTTTACCCTCCTTCCATGTATTCACTCTCATGATCCAGGGAGTCTCAGAAACATGGCCATGTTTAAACATCTGGGATTCATCAAGCTGGTTCTGTTAATCAAAGTTCTGGAGATCAATTCCAGATGTTGACTAACTAAAGTTACACAAGCATTGCTCACATTTTTAGCTACAATCAGACCTAACTTCCCTTATCTAGAAAGTAACTTAATTTGTATAGGTAGGAGTTACACTTTTCACCATTTTTAAAAAATTAACTCCTAATACAGGCATAAGGCTGATACATTGGCCTAGAAGTGAAGTGACAAAAATTCAAGCTATATTCTTGGAAATCATTCATTTAGTTTTGAATCATTCATTCAAAGATGTCATAATAAAGAAAGTTTATACCATCCAAGTATCCACTGTACTGGACAGCATGATGGGTAATTACACATGCATTATCTTGTTTAACTGATTTAATTCTCATAATAACTGTGTGAAATAGAAATTATCTCCATTACACAAATGAAGAAATACAGGCCCATAGAAGTTTAATTACCTTGTTGAAAATCATATGCTTAGTGTCTAAGCTGAGATTATAGTCTAGCTTTTCTGACTCCAAATTCAATATTCTTTCCATATGCTGCTTTTGCCTACAATCTCAGACCATATGGGTAGAAGGATGAATTTGGAAAAAAGAAAAAATATACCTACAAACCTGCTTGGAAACCATTTATTCCAAGGAATTTGTAAATATAAAGCCTAGTTCTCTTTTTTCAAATATAATTTAGTATTTTTGTCCATATGTTATTAAAATAGTTTAATTATCTGATAAAATAATTGAATTTTCATGAAGCCCAAAAAAGTCTGGCATATGAGGAAAATAAATCAATCTAATTCCAATGCTGGAGGCTCTATATATATTTCAGAAGTGGTACAAAACCCTAGAAGCAGCCAGTGTGTTATCAATAAAGGCCATGGGCTGACTTAGGATGTTAGTGGGACTGGGGGGATAGAAGTTCCATATGGCCCAGGTCTGAAAACACAACTCAATCCTGCAAATCCACAACAAATTTACTTTTAAAAGCATCATCGAACTTAAAAAATATTGAAGGAAATATCCAAAGATGAAGATAACTAAAAGATGTATGGGGAGAAAATAAAAAAAAAGTGGAGGCCAGGCACAGTGGCACACACCTATAATCCCTGTGACTTGGGAGGCTGAGGCAGGAGGATTACAAATTCAAAGCCAGCTTCAGCAAAAGCAAGGTGCTAAGCAACTCAGTAAGACCCTGTCTCTAAATAAAATACCAAATAGGGCTGGGATGTGGCTCAGTGGTTAAGTGTTCCTGTGTTCAATCCCTGTACCCCCAGTCCCCAAAAAGAAAAGAAAGTAGAGGAAGGAAAAAAAAGGACAATGATCTGAATCTGAATTTTGTTAGTAAGTAAATACAAAAGCCAAGATTCCCTTATTTAAATAACTTTTCTAGAGCCAAGATACACATAGACCATTCTTCAAGGTCAGGATACCCAACATTAAGATCGGATCCTCCATATGAACTGAAATAATTGCAGGTCTCTGTGCCTTTGGCTCCAGTAAAGGAAAAAGTAAATCCTAAATGACAGGAAGCCATTTATAATTATCAAAGATTAAGTATAATTAAAATAGGCTCAAACTTTAAAAAAAAAAATCACCTAACAATAGGTGAATAGGTTATTGTAAGTAAGAACTACAAGAAACAACCATAAAAAAATTAAACTCCCTAAAACTGGAGATATTAGAACTACCTGGTAGAAAATAGAAAATGACCACATTATAAAATGTCTAAGGAACTTTAGAAACACAGAAAAAATAAAGAAAAAAATCAATAAGTGATTATTTAAAATGGTCGAGTGCATGTTTTTTTTTTTTTTTTTGTGGTGCTGGGGGTTTTAAAAAGATCAAGTGGAAGGTTTAGAAGTGAAATATGGATACATTGAATTCTAAGCTCAATGGACATAGTGAACAACATTAGACACAGATGAAGAGACAATAGGAAGAAGAAGCGGAAGAATTTGACACAATGAAAGACAAGGACGTGGAAATATAAAGGAGGTTAACCTATTTGAAAACAGAATTAAAATAAAAGGATCAAACTTATAGTTGGTAGTAATCCTTAAAAGCAATACAGAGTATCGAAAAGAGGTAGTATTGGAAAAGTTGAGAATTAGGCTGAGAATTGCCTGGTATTCACGACAGAAATCCACAGGCAAAGGATGCACAATATGTAACAAATAGATTAAGCAAATAAAAGTCTATAAGTAAAACATGGCAAAACTTCAGAATACAAAATAGCTGAAAGATGGGGAATAAAACAGAACAACCAAAAGGAAGATGATTTAGTCCAACAGCAAACTTCTCAATGGTTTCACTGAGCGTCTCTACAGTAATATCTCCAAGATACTAAGTGAAATAACTATTAACCTACAATTGTACTGTTATAAAAATTATTCTTAAATGACATTATTGAATAACACATTTTCTAAAGTAAAAACTGAGTTTACCACCCACCTTTACTAATATGCATTCTAAAAGAAGGGAGAGATTCTAGAAAGTTCTGAAGTGAAAGAAAGGATGTTGATCAAAGAAATGACCAACTTCTGAGTTCTGAAAGACAAAACAATTTCTATACTTATACTACTCAATACAGTGTCCACTAGCTACAAGTGGCTAGATTTCAATAAAATTATGTTAAAATATTGTTTCTCAGACACACTAACCAGATTTTTATTCTGTTGTGATCAATGGCTACATATAGAGAGTACTGTTTGGAGCAAAAATGATGCAGAATATCCCTCATATGTTATATTAAATAATACATTACTAGAGAATACATGTTTGTACTTTGGAAGAGGATTAATCAAAAGTTGTTTCAGCATCCCTGTATTCTTTATAAGAATTGCTAGGAAACTGACCATCTTTAGACTTTCAAATTTCTAAGTAAGCCGAGTAAAATTTTTGATGATACTCACTAAGGTTAGAATGTCAAGATGAGGAGAAATCAACCACATACAACTTCTGAACTTTTAATTTTGCAATAAGTATTATGGCTAAAATTATTTATTGAATATTTCAGTAAAATGTGTAAATATTTTTTTCTTTATGTATTAACCTTATAGCAGTAAATGGCTTGCTGTTGTTTCTTCAAGTAATTTTTCTAAGGGATCTGCATAGATTTCTGTTGCAAACTTCAGTGATAACATTTTTATAGTTTGTACTAAATTTAGCCATGATATAAAAATGAATTTTATGCATACAGCAGAATTTTAAAGTTTTTTTCTTTAAAAAAAATTAACCCCAAATCAATAAATGGTTAAAAATGTGAAGAAAAAAGAAGCAAATGAAAATGGAACAAATAGAAAGCACGAAGTAGGGTGATAGAAACAATTCCAAATACATTTACAATCACAGTAAAATATAAATGGATTTGCTAACGAATAAAATATATGTTTAAACTTTTTGGTTAAAAATAAAATTAGCTTGATATGGTGGCACACACCTATAATCCCAGTGGCTTGGGAAGCTGAGGTAGGAGGATCACAAGTCCAAGGCCAGCCTCAGCAATTTAGTGAGGTCCTAAGCAACTTAAAGAGACCCAGTCTCACAATAAAAAATAATTTTAAAAAGGGATGGGAATGTGGCTCAGTGATTAAGTGTCCCTGGGTTCAGTCCCTGGTACCAAAAACAAACAAATCAGTTTAAAGTAGGTGGTACTATGAAAAGTTTTATAATAAAAATTTAAAAACCTTGGACAAATATGGAAATGTTCTGTAAAAATATGAACAACTAATATTACCAGAGAAGAAATATTTATAAATAATTTTTTCTAAATTATAAGTTATCTAATGTTAAGTAGCAAAATACCTCAAATCCTACTGGCTTAAAGTAGCCCCATTTATGCTGCTGATGATTCTGGTTTGAGTAGAGTTTGTTGGGATAGCCTCTCTCTGCTCTACTCACCACCTGGACAGCTGGGTGGAGGATGGAGCCCTCTGGAAGCTGAGTCACTGGTTGCTTAAGGCTGGGCTGCTGGATGAGACCTCGGATGGGCAGTTAAGTTAGAATACCCACTTACAACCTCCTGATATGGCTTAAGCTTCTTCAAAGCATGGTGGCAAAGTTCCCAGGAAGCATCCCAACAGAGTCAGACAAAAGATACTTAAGGCATTTTATTACTTGATCTTAAAAGTCTGACACATCATTTCTACCTCATGCTATTTGTTGATGCAGTTACAAAGTTCCATCAAGTTTTAAGGGAAAGAGAAATATAATTCATCTCAAAAAGGGCTAAAAATATTCTGGTAGAAGTTATAAGACGGAAACATTTCTGTGACCATTTTCGGAAAATACAATTAGTCATAAGTTTCAACAATTTACAAAATTTAATAGAAAATAGGACATATATTCTTTTTCTTTGAGTCTCATTTTACCTAGACAAAAAAAAAAACCCACAAAAACAACAACAACAACAACAAAAACCTATAAAAATTTAGTCAAAGTATTGGCCAACTACATTTACAAACATAATTCAAAAATAAAACAAATTAGTAATTCAGTGATAATCCCATCACTCTGGATATATACAAAGGAAACTGGTATGTTAGGAAAATACCTGCATCATATTTATTGTAGCACTATGTACAAAAGCCAAGGTATGAAATCAACCTACGTGTCCATCAGCTGATGAATGAGAAAAGAACAGGTAGTATTTGTAAACAGTTGTGTGCTATTCAGTCTTATCAAAGGAAATGCTCACATTTTTTACAACACAGCTAAAACTGGGGCACATATATTAAGTAAAATAAACCAGACCTAGAAAGACAACCACCATGAGATCTCACTTGTAGGTGGAATCTACAAAAGTTGAACTCAGAGAAACAGAATAAAATGATGCTTCCCAGAGGCAGGGATGGGGTAAGAGGTTGAAAAGATGATGGTCAAAATATACAAAATTGCAGTTAAGAGGAAGTCCATGAGATCTATTGAACAGCATAGTGACAATAATTAGTGAAAGTGTGTTGCAGTCTTGCAAATTGCTAAATTTCAAATGTTCTCACTACAATAAAATGATAAATATGCAAGACACTGCATGTTAGCTTGACTTAGTCATTCCACAACATGTCTATTTCAGAACATCATGTTGTATATGAAAAATATGTAAAATTTGTATTAGTCAATTTTTTAAAATAGTAGTAATCCAAACGTAGCAGTGATTAAAAATAAAACATATATGAAGGAGTTGAATTAAACCCTATAATCAAAGGTGGTTTAACAATAAAATTTTGTAAAAGTTAACCACAACATTTTTAGGTTAAATGAAAAAAACTTATAAGTAATTATATGATCACCTCAATAGATGTGGAAAAGGCATTTGCTACAAGAAAACTAAACAAAATTCTTAGTAAAGCAAAAGTGTGAAAGTTTATCTGATAGAGATTTAAAAGGGAAAAAACTCTAATAAACATTACTGGTAGAACATTTAAAGTATTCATCATGAGCAAGAAATATAGAAGAAATAGAGGAGATCACCATTTCTATATTGTGCTGGAGGTACTATCCATTTGAAAGAGAAGTGCTAGGAATAGGAAAAGAAAAAAACTGTCAGTATTAAAGAAGATATGATTGTCTACATAGAAGCACAGTCTACCAACAATATATTAGAATTTTGAGTGCATAAGAAGGTAGCTGAATGTAGTAGCAACGTTCAAAAATTAATGCATTAATAAATAGCTATAAAGTTATAAAATAATTTTAAAATATATTGCTTGTAACAGCAAAAACAATATGAGGTAGATATTTTTTAAAAGATAAAGATACTCAGAAAGAAAGTCTTAAATATTTTGTTATTTTTTTAGGTACTGGCGATTGAACCCAGAGACACTTTACCACTGAGCTACATCCCCAGCCCTTTCTAAGACAGGTTCTC